>JAYJMF010000001.1:6747251-6769435 GCA_036873715.1 Salvia sclarea | reverse complement strand
TAAATCATACCTCAATTTGTCATTTTTCCATTAATGTGAATAAAAACTTGATTTGTAGAGAAAAATGACAAATTGAACGTTGATTTTTGCGTAATTTGTAAAATTATTGATGTCAATAATATTTTCTCAGTTATTAGAGATATAAAAAATATATAAAAAAAATATATGCTAATTTGGCTTAAATAATATTAGTGCTCATATAAGGTGCTCACGTAAGGTATGTAGCATAATTTTTCTCTTTTATCCCTATTATATATTTAATTTTAAGAATAATTTTGTAGTATACTTTAAAGATTATAATAATATATTAACTCAATATTATACATATATTTACATATTATAAGATTGTATTAATTTATTAGATATATACATTAAAATTCTTTTTGATTCCATCATCTTCTTAAAATTCATTATTCGTATATTGAAATCTTGAGGATATTCATAAAACTATACGACAACAAAACTGATAACAAAACAATGATGAAGTGCTTATATAGTTCTACATCAAGCTAAAGTTCTAGGAATTGAACAATGTCGTGTTCCAAGGTTAAAAATTGAAAAACCCAATCCACCAAAAACGAATATCAAATGACATGTTACAACTTACACGTACAATGTACGTACTCTCTGCTAGTATATTAAAAGGTGTAACCAATCTCTTGCATTATTCGGGAAGAAGAAATATTAACCTTCTTGAAATATGAGGTCCCCTCGACTTCAAATACTACAGGGTGCGTCTGCACAGCAACTCGACCTTACCTCGTCTCACTGCTGCATGCTCTAGACAACGGGAACGCCAAGAGATCCAATCGAAAGCAATCTTGGTAAAATCTGTGCAACGAGGCGATCTAACATCAATAACTCTACCACACAAGTTTAAGGGCACTGGTGATACTGAGAAGCATACCTCTCCGAGTCTGGAATTAATTTTCAGAGGAACGAAATCGTCAGCTCTCGTCACGCCAATATTTACAATAGCAGTAGCAGCACCAGCTTCATGAGCAGCCCTGCGTAAGTAGAAGATTAGGCAGACAGAACTCAGAAACTCAGGAGTGATCTAAGTTATGGATTATCCTTCCATTATTACAAGTTTTGACCTCCTAAGAGGCAGCATATACCAACTCTCCAAGAAAGTAACTTCAAAGTGATCACATGAATGAAAGGAGATGTATGATTGCACTATTTGCTTCAAGTATTATTTTTACTATAGGTATAGAAAATAAAATACTCCCTCCGCACACGACCTGTTTGCCACCTTTTTGACTGGCACAAGTTTTGAATAATTTAGTTGACTTAGTTGATGGGATCGTGCTGTGAGTGGAATAAGGGTCCCACTTTTGAGATAAAGAAGGTTACCAAAAATAGACGTGGCACAGATTAGAAAGTTAGTCCACTCCGGACAATATATAAATACACAACGAAAAATGCATAACTAAATTTAGATGAAAGTGGAGAAGACAGACAAGTAAGAGTTTTACCTAATGAGCCGGAAAGAAGACATGGTCATCAATGAAGAACCAAGTACAAGGAAAGCATCACATTCTTTCGCAGCTTGTACTGCTCTATCTGATCTACCCTTTGGGACGTTATCGCCAAAAAAGACGACCTGCAAAGACATTACATTTGTGAGAAAGTGAAGGGCACCTAAATACTATAGCAGCTAGTGAAGGGCACCTGAATACAAAAGCAGCTTAACAATGTAACCATATGAAGCTAAATGTTCAAGTAGAAAACACAAGCAGCTGAGTGGCAAGGAAAGTAAGGGATTTTTCTTTGGAGACCTTAGAATGATTAGATGATAATAGTTCAACCCCCATTTTCTACTGAGGATCTCTATTCAGTTTCTTCTTGGTTTTTTGATATCAATCATTTCTACTTTTATCAGTTTTGATAAGTCATAAGTGTTAAATGATATGAAGATAAGGTTATACTTGTTTAAACATATATAAGTATGATCACCAAAAATAACATGTAGCACATACTAATGCTAGCTCAGCAAAACAAAATTTATTTTATGCTGCATAAAAACAAAGAAATAATACTAAGGGTTGGACACAAACAACTCGATATGGAGGTGCTTACATCGGGTTTCAGAATACCATCACATTTCTCACAATTTGGTATATGGAATTCCTCCTCCCAGAACTTCTCATCAATCTCAATATCACCATCAGGCCTTTGCTTCATTCCAAAGCTCTTGTCCGAACGGCTGTCATAATCTAAACATTCGATTGCTTCTGCCCACTGCAACAACATTAAATTATGTAGCATGAATTTGCAATAGACTAAAGTGATTAATGAATAAGCCTGCACAAAGCAAAACAATAGAAGGAGATCTACAAAGAACTTCAAAGTTGTCAGCTTCAGTTTGAAAAGTTTCAGCTTCAGTTTGTGGTCTGCCATGAAAGATACATGAAGAAAGAGAAGCTTATAAGGAACAGAAAAGATAGAAGGTAAACTTTTTCTAATTATGAGTTTTCTACTTTTCTTTGAGTAATATTGTGACAAACAAAACTCACCAAAAAATACTTAGGGACCAAGCAAGAGTTCTTTAGATTGAGCACAATCATGCTCCAGAAAATAGTCGGGGAAGATTCAACTAAAGTCATGGCCATGTTTAGGTTTAAATAGAAAAGATTCCCTTCTCCTATAACAAAGATGTAAGCTACTAATGTTTAAGGGGAACACATATCATAGAAGATACCTATGAAGTTTTTCTAAATAGATAATCGTATGCCTACTGACTCTACAAAGCAATACTGACATGACATCACATCACCAATGTCACCCATTACATAGATATATTACCGAAGGGCTATATCACTTCTGTATTTCCCTTGAAATTTTGAATTCCAACCATTTCCTTATAGAGGTGCATTGCAATACAAAAAAAGTAAATTGAGTTAAGTGCTTACAATTATTTCAAAGTACCAACTTCCAAATTTGAAAGGTTCCTCTCCAGTTGAACATGCATATGTTGAAGTATTCAACTTGTTATCAGATGAAGGATTTGAAAAAATTTGGAACCGTTTTAGTTCTATCAAGTATGATACATGAGTGGAAGAAAGGACGAAAAATGACGCATCATTAGGCAGAATAAGCCATGATGTCCAAAACTAAAGTGTGTAAGAATAATATGCGCAGGATAAGGTAAGACATCATACCAAAGTATAACCAAAAACGGTACTGGACATCCATGCTCTAATACAATGTTTATTCTTTCTAATTATAAGCAAGAACTGAACAAACAAAGATATAAAATGGATCAACCATTTGGCTTATATCCACGAAACAAATTGCTCAATGTCCAATTAGCCTCTCAAATATATCAATACCACTAAAGTGTACACGTGAATCAAATTAGCAGAACGGAGGACATCAATTCAAATCAAATAATGTTGAAAACAAATTAATGAAACAAATAAGTACTTCAAACTATCAAGATTTGTTTTTTTAAGGAGAACAAGTCTAAACTAGTTCAGCGCACAATTTGTAAAGTTAAAAGTAATATCTAAGTTTCTTTTTGTTAAACAAAACTATAAAAAGAATAGTGTGGACTGTCAGAAGAAACCTTTGGATTTAGAGCCTTCACTTGATCCTGAAATGAGCTTCGAGGAAGAGAAAAACCACAATTCGTACAGGCAACAACATACACAGTCCCATGCAACTCTAGAGGATTGCTTCCAGCTCTATGGTGCAACCTGTGATATAGAAATAGTAATTTAGCTATCAGCTGAATTCATGTATGTTTAAATGGTGTCACCAGGTAGTATAAATATAGACAACCGTTATCAATATAAGCACAATACGAAACAGTTAACCAGCCAAATTCCATTGTGCACTTGAGTGGTTCAGCTATGTTAGTCTTATCTTAGTACATTAAGCCCTTGGCTATTACAAGTTATTCTCAACTAGAGCTTAAGTAAATAAGTAAAATCTAAGCAAAAAACTTGCAACTCAAGTAATAACTAATAAAAAGAGAAGATTAGATAAATAGAGAGAAAAATAGCTTGTGGTGATAATTGAAAAAAAAAAAAAAAAAGCAATTCTCCAGAGTTCTTGGGATTTTAAACGTACAAAATTCACAAACATCAATGATAAACACAATCCAGTATGCTTTTGTTCATAGTTATGTCAATATAAGTATTTACATCATATACATATGTGTCCATGTATAAGTTCACACTAGTCAAGTTGCAGGGCTACAGATCACTATATCATACTGTCTCATAACCTGATATTAAAATTTAGAACTTCTACCCCCAAATAAATTCTAACGGAGTTATAACAGGCTTAGTAACAATTTAAAACTAGATACCTTGAGTCAATAGCCATTACCGGTCTACATTTTGAGTCATCATAAATTTTACACGCCCAGCTTTCTCGAGAGAAGCTAATGCAATATGTGCAGGCCCTGGTTTTGCTGTAATAAATTTTCTCCATCCAGCATAACTCCTAGCCCAATACCGTCTTCGGGCACAACTGGACCTCATAAATTCCTATAATAAAGTAGTCCATATGAAATCTTTAATACTTGAATCATCTACCAAAAATTGTGTGCAAGTACATCAAACTACAAAAATGCTTCTCAAGGCAACAAGGAAAAAAGTTGTATGATAATATGCAGAGAGAAGTAATAGATTTCTAAAAACCCTAGCTCGTCCATTGACACAGAGAACACAGGTTGCCCGGTTCAAGTTCAAAATAACATATAAGACATCCAAAATCCTTCTTGAATTGATTGAATGTGGGGACCAACAACAACACATCAAACTAGTAGTCTTTAGAACTGAAAGAAGAGAGAAAAAAGGAAAAAGAACATCTCAAAAGCTAGTTTTCAGTCACAAAATAATATATTATATTAAGCAAATCTTAACCTGCTCTAGTGACAAAGACAGACCAGAATGCCCAAGCCAAGTTTTATATTATTGTTTTCAGGGATTATCCTATAAAGCTGACATAATTAAATTTCTATAAGCAACAAGAGATACAAAGGATGTTTGTTAGTTCAATGCTTGCATTCAACAAGGATGCATGGGAGATTCTAAGATCTACCAGAACTAAATAATGAAATCGCACAGCTATCCTATGGGTCTACTGGAAGTCAACTCCCACACCACCACAGACCAAATGCAGGGAGAAATTGGCAAAATTAAAAAAATAAGATAACAGAAAAAAGAAAATATAATCCAGGACATGCTTTATATCACCTGATGAGTGATTGGCCGGAAACCTGTACTATAAGCTCCATTTGGACTACAAGGAATTAAAATGGAAATCAGTAATCAGATTATATCTGAATGAAATCAATATATAACAGTTTTTATATTAAAATTATTAAGGATGATGAGCAAGGTAAAACAAGTTTAGAGAATCAAAACAAGTTTGAGAATTTAATATGGAGCTGAATTCTAATTAGAATTCATAAGCTGACTGAACCAAGAAGAATGCAATTCTCATAGTGGTTATGGACAAAACCCCCAAGTGGGTACCTTTATCACAACTATTACTGCAAATAAAATGTGGAACAAAAAAGTTCAGAATTCAACAACCGAATGCATAACACACGGAAGCACACTGCAATTATAGGAGCCACTAGCTCACAGTAAGGGAAGTTACTCTAAATTCAGGAAAGGCTTATTCCTATTATCTGATCATTCTTATCAGAAAAGACAGTGTATGACAGCTTATGAAGTTTTCTTTATGTGGGCTGAATGAGAACAATGAAATGAGAAATGCCATAACCATAACCATAACCATAACCAAGAAGCAACCAAGAAGCAGAAAGAAATTCAAGTACTCATGAAATACACCAAGTACCAACTATGAGTCTATGACCTATGCGGGCTATGTTGCTACGAGAGTAAATTAGCAGACCTAGTCGTTCAAAACACACACACACACCATTTGATATTCTTTATTCTTACATATGACATGAAAAATTCAATGAAACCAATTTGAAGAGAGCATTTCCATCTGACAGGAATAACCATACAGGCTCACATTCAGCAGTCTCTATCCTGACATAGTATGACGTTTTTTAATTTTAAATGTCAGGAAAAGTTAGGGTCATTGCTGATATCTATTATCAGCAGGAAGTTCTATAAGCTAACCTCCGGTAATCAGGGATCCCACTCTCAGTGCTTATCCCAGCTCCAGTCAAGACAACAAGCTTTGAGCTGCAAAACCAATCTTAACATCTTCAGACATTGGACTAGAAATACATTTAGTTTGATCGAGAGATTCTAATATTATGGAAGGTACTTGATTAATATAATTATGCAAACACTTTAATTGACCCAGTCAGGAACGCGGCATAGTCTGAGATGCACAAGCACCACATAAGTACATATTATGCGTCAAAGATAGAAAAACAGTTTCATCTGGAACAGAGGCACTGATAAACTTAATGAACCCTATAGCAAGCTAATAACTAATACCCTGTTCGACATGATTCAGAAAAGATATGTTTTAACAAACAAATAACTTAGATGTATATAATATATAGATATAATCATATATACATATTTTATATCATTAAAGTTTAATGGAAACATGCAGTAAGAGAATAACAGAGCCAACATGCAAATTGGCTTCTCATACATTATAAGCCAAGTTCTGAACAGTGATTTTCAGTTGGAGACTGATAAGACTAACTCGACAATGGACTTCTCACATAAATCTTAAGGCCAAATTATATTCAGAACAATGCCAACCGGAAACTCAACTAAAGTAAAAGTTCAAGTAACTCCTTCGTTGGGCTTTCTTGCATTACCTTACAGTTGATTAAATTTCTAAGTTGAGTTTCAAGTATAAAAATTACTAGCATTTGCTACCAAGATCTTCTTGAAATAAACTAGAGTATTCATTTAACCAATTTCTGAAAGTTTGTTAAAATAATAATGATAATAATTAATCTGGAAGAGGTTTCATGTAACTTCTAATAGACCTTACTTGACACCATTTGTACCTTCTCTCAAAGAATTGATATAGAAGATTGACATCTTTGTCTCCAGGAGGATCTGCATTGGGAACCATCATTTTGTCTTTCAAGTAATTTGAAGGTAATTCTTTGTTCTCCATTGTTGCTCCAGTAGGTGAGATGCGATAAGCACGCACAAACTTGAGAGATCCCTGTAAAAATATCCTTCTTGGCCTCCAAAAAGCTTCTTTGTATAGACTAATATATCGAGTGGTTTCTGCCATAAGTAAAGGATATTAGAGAATGATGGGTAAGATGGAGAAGATGAATAACAACGACGGAGAGGAGACTTGCCAGCTAATAATGTCCTCAGCGACTCTCTTGTACCACCGACTTTCTGCATGTTCGGGCAAACACAACTTACTAGAATATCAACAATGACCTACAAGCTTCTACTCTACTCATGCAATCCATATCCTCTTAGCAATTCACAATCATACAGGCTCATATGCAAATAGAATTACATTCTCGAGCAATCAATACAAGGGCTAGACAGCTGGAGGTGCAAAGGGGAGCTAGTTTAAACAATGAACTTTGACTAGGATTATACTCAACTAACTCTAAATGGTATAATTCCCCTTTCCAAATCATGACACAAGTTGAGGCAGCTTAACTTGCATTGTTTTGTTCTAACTACAAAATTCAGATTCTATTTAGGTACTTCCCTATCTTTTACTCCATTTCTCAATAGTGAGATTTCCTCGTTGAGCAAGCAAAAGCTACCACCAGCAGCATCACGACAATTCAAACGATAATTTGATCTAGGAAACTTAAGAATTCATACTGAGCGTTGCTCAAGCAAATACTACCATATATTATCGAATTCGAAGAAGTATTCGCATCAAATCGAGAGATTGAGAGAGAGACTTACAGAAAAGAATGGACGGTGCAGAGGTGCCATTGCCATGGCGCGTTGGGATGAATTTCGGTTAGAGGAAAATGGTGAAATTCATGGGAAGAAGCATCTATGAATTTTGGAAGTGGAATTGGAAAGCAATTGGGCGATGGCGCACCACGTCTCATCTTCCCCTACCGCTTACAGCGCGTGCGCTACTGCGACTGTTGTAATAACTAGCTAGTGTTAAAATAGGTCAGCCAATTTTCGACACGACACGAACACACGTGCGAAATTAACGGATTAGTGTCCGGTCTTATCGTGTTCATGTCTTTATTAGGTCAACACGATAAGGATACGAAAATTTCGTGTCGGATCCATATGTCGTGTTCGTGTAACACGATAACTTTCGTGTTGCATTCGTGTTCGTGTCGGGGTCGTGTTCGTATAATCCGATAGTATTTTATATATATTTAGCATTAATTTTAGTATTATTTTGTATATTTTTATTTATGTTATTAATTTATTTTCTAATTTTGTTTGACTTTATCGTATCTTCTCATGCTAACACGAAAAATATTGTGTATGTCGTGCTCATATCGAGTCCATGTTTGTGCATTTTGTGTGTGTTCGTGTTTGTGTTAAGCATATCCTTAACATGTCGTACGTGTTTGGCATTATCGTATCGTGTCGTTATTGTGTCGGCACGATAACGACCCGACATACACGAATTGTTTGCCCTATGTTCAAGTCCTTCGTTGCACGGATGTGCTATAATTAATTCCAAAATTCGTATATGGATAACAAATATAAGGGCATACATATTAATATTGAAGAAGAAAAAAAGGTAAAGAAATGTTTTTGAAACAAAAATTATAACAAACATTAATAAAAAAGCCTCTATATTCAAATTAGGGCAAATAGCCTGTAAAAAATTACTGAACTTTATTCAAATTTTTATTTTGCCTACCAGCTTGAAAATACGTGTGTGTATTACCCAACTTTTAATTTAATCTCCTTTTGCACACGACGTTGACTTTAGGCCAAAACTTTTAATTTAATCTCCTATTTTGACTTTTAGTTAGCGTCTCTCTACTTTCTAATTGCTATTGTTTCTTCTGCTTCCTCAGCTGTCCCCTCAAATCTCAATCTCTTTGCTCTCTCTCCTTCGATCCTTCCCCATCAATCGCCATTTTTATCAGTTGGTTGGTCGTATTGAAATAGGTTTTTAACATGTTGTGTCGTTATCGTATCGCTATCGTGTCGGGTCAACACAAATCCAATCGTGTTTTTATCGTGTTTGTGCCGTGTTCGAGTTGTGTTCGTGCTTGACCATTTAAGGTCGTGGTCGTGTTCAGGTTCAAGAAATATCAGGTTGTGTTCAGGTTTGTTCAATATTTTCTTAAACTTGATAAAAGTTACTTCCTCCATCACACTACACTTGACACCTTTTGTGACTACAAAGGTGCCAAATGTAGTGGAATGGAAGGAGTACAACTCAAAATTAAAACGGTGTCATTTTAATGGGACTGAGGGAGTATACTTTTTCAGTTTGTTGTCCAGTTTGCCTTAAATTTTTTGTTTTTTTAGTGCTTGCATTGCATCTAAAATACAATATGTAGTTTAATTGCTAATAATAGAATTTGACCATATTATTTGTATCGGAAGTTTAAAGACACAATGTTAAATTGCTTTAATGACAAACTTCAGTACGTACGCCATGATTCCCCGATGTGTTCCTCTATCCCCGATTCTTCGTGTGCCACCGTGTACCACTGTTAATTTCATTATTTTTAATAATTTTTTTTATAACAAAAATTTATCATTACATAATATATTATGATTAATATTTATAATAAAAAATTAGAATTTTAAAAAAAATCGTATACTATAATTTTGGAAAATCATATACTATAATTTTGGAATAATCAATCAAAACAAGTATTTTTTTTTAATCTAAATATTCCAAAATCATGGTATATGATTTTTTAAAATTCAAATTTTTTATTATAAATATTAATCATGATACACTCCCTCTATCCCATTCTTCTTGCCCCACTTTCCTTATTGGGCCGTCCCATTCTTCTTGTCCCATTTCCTTTTTTGGCAAAAATTTACACACAAAAAACATGTGGACCCCATATCATATGTACTATACTCCCTCACACTCATCAACTCCACTTTCTTAATCTCTGTGCCCAAAGAAAGGGGACAAAAAGAATGGGACAGAGAGAGTATTTCTTAATCGCTATGCAAAAAGTGTTACGCCATTTGTAGAGAGCGAGCGATTAAATGAAACCACAGTTGAAATAAAAACAGAAGAAATAAATAAATAAATAGGTGAATTCTGTCTCTCACACACAGTAGTAGGTGTGGACTGCAGTTGAAGTCTGCATCTACTCTGCCAAAGCTCCAACTTTTGTTACTAGCTTTGGATTTTTAATGGAGTATTAATTAATTGTCTACGGCGGGTCCAGGTGAGTCGCCCATACACCAGCCGCAATAAAAATAACATCCCCGCGACGCATGGTAGCAAAACTCCAAATGTCGGCGGGCCCCACGCCCACCACCAATAATTGATCATTCTCCTAATCCCATCTGTATTCTTGCTGGCAACCTATCTCCCTTCTCCCTCTTCTTCTCCCCCTTTCCTCCTCCTTCCCACCCTCTTAAACCCTAAACCCCCAATTCTTTCCATGTTTTGACCCGCTACACCTCGCCTCAAAATGCAGACCTCGCGCCGCCTCCTCTTCCAGCTATCCTTGCTATTAGCTTTTTCAATGCTCTCCTCCATGGCCGATCAGTCGGAGACCTCCATCTACGAGGTACTCAAGCTCCACGGCCTGCCCATGGGGCTGCTGCCCAAGGGCGTCAAGAACTTCAGCCTCGACGACTCCGGCAAGTTCGAGGTGCACCTGGATCGCGCCTGCAATGCCAAGTTCGAGAACGAATTGCACTACGACATGAACGTCTCCGGCACCCTGCAATTCGGCCAGATCGACCAGCTCTCTGGCATCTCCGCGCAGGATTTGTTCCTCTGGTTCCCCGTCATTGAGATTCGCGTCGATATCCCCAGCTCCGGCTTGATTTACTTCAATGTAGGCGTCGTCTCCAAGCAGTTCTCCCTTTCTTCATTCGAGACGCCCAGGGATTGCCTGGCCGTTCCCGAACCGGATCTTCAGCTTGGGAGACAAGCTGTTGAGACTTTTTCCAAGGTATTATTGTATTCATTTTCAGAGTTTCAATCTTGATTCAAAGTGGTTGGATGCTCATTTGTGGACCTTGATCAGTTTATGTATTGTTGCTTTTCTTGATTCTGCAATTTGTGATATTGAATGGTAGAATAAGTGAGCTGGAGAATGAGTTGTAGTGGATTCAATTTGGGTAGTTCTGCTTTTTTGCATAATATGGTAAAAAAAAGTTAGGATCTTTTACTTAATTTAGTCAACACCTGCAGCTTAATTGAAAAGTTATTTACTTCATTTGGGCAATCTAGCAATGTTCCCATGTACCAAATATGTGCTGTTTTAGTAAGCTGTCATTTAACGAAGTGCTAATACTAGATATATGTGAAAAGATGTTATGTTTTGATTAATGTTGTTTTGATTGATGGAATTTGATTGACATCTGTTCTTGGATTGTTTTCTTATTGTTTCTGAATTGGTACTAGATTTAGTTGGATATTTGTGCTTTATAAAGAAGAGCTAATAAATGTAATCTACGGTCTACCTTTTTTTCACTAGATTCGATTGAAGCATCAGATTAAGCTCGATCGGGATAATAGTATTGCGAGGACAGCACTGTAGACCGAGTCAGGGAACACCAAAGGATGCATGATAGCTCAATCACGTTGTGGATTTTCAATACTTGTATGTACAGGTCTGCAGAGAGTCTGGTGTAGAGATCATATTTCTTCATTCTCGTTTGCGTGCTTGTGGGTCGCATGTGTAGTGCCCGAGTCTTCAAAGTAGTTCGTGTTGCCTCCTGTCCTCGACACAAATTGTGCAAATTCAAGTGGGAGGTGTTGAGGCAAAACCAGAGACATCTGGCATCATGGAGATAGGGGAGATGAGCCATATTGGAGCATCGGGTTCGGGAATCAGGTGATCTATTTGCCACGGTTTGCTACTACGTTAAATTGGTTACACGATGATGGAGTTAAATGAAATTGTTGAATTTATTCCCTTTTTGTAGTATAAAATGTTAGATGATGAGTTATACATACTTCTTTCATTGAAGAAATAAGCAATAAAGGTTTCTTTTCCCACAATCAGAGCTGTGTTCATTGTATTTTGGCTTATACTAGTTCGGATTGTACCAGCAGCTCACTAATTCTCGTTTACCTTGACTACAGTGGATGCTAAAGTCTCTCACTTCATGGAGAAGGTAAGAGTAGTAAACCATATCGCCTCCTTGTAATCTAATTCTGATGTTCTTTGTTATCATTGTCCAATTCATTATGGTGGCGTTTACTTTGAGTGATAAGATAGATTGATAAAAACATTGGATTGAGCATTTGAAGAATAAGATGGCCAAACAAGTTCAAAATTGTTCACTCCATCAAAAGTAAACGGTGGATTAGCTTGATCACTTTTATCTAATCCATAATATCACTCAAATTAAACGCCCCCTTTATGTTAAGCAGCAACATGGGAAGTACAGAATGGTTGAAATACTAGGTTGAACTCCACTCTATAGGAGAAAACATATAAAGGAGGAAACTAAGGAAAAGAAAAGATATGAGTGGAACAACTATTTTGTGGAAACCTGCTAATACCTCTCTAGTTGGATTGTCATTCCATTTTGTGATTGCATTGCTAGATGAGCACTGGCTTCGTATGTCCTTCGAACGTCTCATTTTCATATTTTATATTTCCTTGGCTCGAAAAGCTAGGTTGCTTCGTAGTTGAGGAAACGTGCAACTGCAAAGCATCTCTAACTGGGTATGGATTATGTTATGATTTATGGATTGGAAGTAGACAGCATCTAAATATTTGATGCTGTGGGTGCCTGTCTTGTTTGTAAGCTGCTGCTTCTTACAAACAATTGGGTCATTGTTTAGCTGGCATGCTGCTGTACTAGATTATACCATGTTTTGTTGGTATAGTATTGCTGTAGGAATTAATCAAGTTGCTGCACATCAGATTTGCTCCTTCTCTGTTTCTCATTCATTACTGTTAATATTGGGTTTTGAAGCCCGATGCGAGGCTCGAGTTTGGCTCGTTTGTATTAATTATTGGGGTTTCATTCTAATTCTCATAGCTAAGTCTCGGTTTCACAAAAACTTATGTGAGGACATTTAGGAGCCATATTTAATTAGAGATTCTAACTGAGCGTGGTTCTCACATTTCTTAATTAAATTTTGATTATTATATCTTCTAAGTAATTGTATTGATGGTGGTTCTCATGCGTCGTCATGTGAGGACATTCTCACAAGAGCTCATCTCAAGATTGGTTAAAACCATTTTAAGTTGATCGTAAATCTTGTAATTTGAGGCTTATTATTATCCGAATAGGCAAGTACAAATTCATAATCCCCTATCTTCTAATTAAAAACAAGCTGTGTAACTTGAGGCTTAGATTCGAGTTTTATCAATCGACAATATTTTATTAATAAAACGTAAAGAAAAAAGATGCTACTACTTACATCTCAAATATAGGGGTTTTTTAAAGAATCCTATGGGATAGATTAGATAATTTAGATTGATAGGATAAATGATGGTTGGATTATTTGGATTATTAATCATGTGTTTGGATTGCTTGATTGCAAGGTTTGATAAATGATGTGATTACAACCAAAATAGCCATTTCAATCCATTTACCCATGATTCATTATGACTAAAATAAATTTAATAAAAAGTAATTTTGTAAATTTGCATTATGGATTGAATGTTTGATTAATAATCAACCAAAATTTGGCTTGATTAAATAATCAAGCAAATGAATGATAACATGCGGGCCAAACAATCTATCACGGGTCTTATCATGCAAACCAAACACTTGATTAGCCTTGATTATTTTATCAATCAAAGCTAATCAAGGCTAATCAAGGAAACCAAACGCCTCCTTAGTAATTAACATACGTGGGTTTCATAGGAGAGTTTTTGTTGTGATGAAATATTAACGTACTTTAATTATAAGTACATAAATTGTAAGGATAAGCAATCAACTTATCATGCAAAATACCGTATAATTGTTAAGAGTAATAATGTTTAGTTATCTTAATTTCCCATACTACTCTCTTAACTTCCTCTTTAGTGAAAGAAACTATTAAAGTTGAGGGGGTCTCCCATGAGGCCGGCCACAATGTTGTGGCCGAGTCGGATTCAGTCAACTGGGCGGGTTTGACCTGAGTTTGACCCGGTCAAACCGGGGCAGATCCGGCCACAAAGTTGCGGCCGGCCGCATAGAAGAATTGTTCATTAAAGTTTGTTTTCATCCTCGCTCAGGCTTCTCCGCGGTGGAATTGATATTGATGTATGAAGGCATCTTGATGATGTGACATTGTTATGAATATCATGCCCATATGATCATATCCTTATGCCTCTCTTAGTTTCATTGCAAAACACGTGTTGAATAGATTTAGAGGTAATTAATTCTAATCGTTTCAAGAAATTGTGACTTTGTTACGTGAGGATGAATATATATTGAAATTATAAATGACTGCTACAATTACAAAATATAAATAGATAACAAGTCTTATAATTACTATATCGTATAATTCTACAACTAGGGGAACGACTCTCTACAATTTTTATTGATTTTTTATTATTAAAAATTGAATAGTTGGTGTAGTAAGTGTTTACGTAATTACGTTAGAAGCAGCTTGTATAAAACAGTGCTTGTATACCCAACTTTAAGCATATTTCAAAATATATTCTCAACTAATATTTTTTTTATACGTATAATATATCCTCAATTTTTAAATTTTATTAAAATATATATATCCCGTACCACATAATTTATCGATGGAATTCAATGAATAGCCGAATTCCTACAACATGAAATCATAATTTGTTTCATCGCACTCAACTTAAAAAAACGTGATTTAACAAATGTATGTATTCTAAAAAGGTTGACGAGAAATCGAGAAGCGACCCACTTAACTTTATTTCTAGTTTAAGTATATGGTAGGACGACCTAAAATAAAACTTTTGCAATTTAAAGTAGGAAGAGTAATATATATCGGGTTTATTTTCCCCCATCTCAAATCTTCTGAAATAATTGTATCCCCAACTTCCTATTTAAAGTTTTAATGAGCCTCTTTGTCACATGAAAAGGCCCAATGGTGATAATGACTGGCTTTGGAATTTACTTTTTGGAGGATATGAAATGTATTTATTTGTACAGTATTTATATCAAAAACGAAATTTATCTTGATCCATGTGTTTCCTTCTCCTATTTGATACTAAATATGTTATTAAAACGAATTAAAATCTAAATTTGTTAGATGAGTGGTTTAATACTTCAATTATTATTACTTTGTAAAACTAAAGTTTTCTTCGTAATTTCAAGTCCAAAGCTTTAATTTAAGCTTTAAACCTAAGATTGAGATCTAAATAGTGCTTGTGTACCCAACTTTAAGCATACATCAAAATATATTCTCAACTTACAATTTTTTCTTATAAATACCATCAACTTTTGACTTTTTCTAAAATATACATGTCCCGCACCACAGAATGTGACGATGAAATGATGACTCATCTCGCTGGAATTCAATGAATAGCCGAATTCCTACAACATGAAATCACAATGTTGTGTCATCGCACCCAACTTAAACAAACGTGATTTAACAAATGTAAGTATTGATTCTATTTTTTTTTACGAGAAGCAGAGCTCAATTCAATTTATTTATAAGATACGGGAGTTCGAATCACCTAATATGCACAAGTGTGGTATGTGTGAGTTGGAACTCAAAGAAATGAAACCAATGTATTATGCAATTCGATCACTTGAAGAAAGATCAATCAAACGAAATTTTGAGAACATTTTTCTCTATTTGATTAACGAAAAACTAACAAATTCTAGGAAACAGTAATTAAACTAACTCTTTCTGACGTAATACTTAAATTTAACAAAAGCAACTAACAAAAATTTGTAGAAATGAAAACGACGCTTCTTGCAAAGGATGGGAGGGACTTAAACCCCTACCAAACATTTTTTTTTTCAAAAACCTTTTTCCATTATCAAAATTGTCAAAACTGACATAATTTATCTTGAGCCCCTATTGAGGCGACGTCGTTACCTAGAAGTTAAAGGAAAGCTCCAGCCAGAAATCTATGGTTCAACACAGCTTCCGCAATAGGCCTCTGGCGATAATCACGGTTTAGCATAGCCTGAGAAAACGAGATCAACAAGTGAATATCAACGGGAGAATTACACAGAGCATACAAGATATTTTGCTTGCTTCCCCCTAAGTCAAGGACTAGAAATGCCTCACTGAAATGTAGCTATAGCAGCTTTACACATGCAGTGGAAAGAATCAATAATGTATCAACATGGCAGATAACAATTCTTCGTTCGTTTGAGTGAATCGAGCGCCAAAAAATAGAAACAGAAGTAGATAATCCTAGAAGGAAGTAAACCTGGAGTAACTCCCATCCAGCACCATCACCAAGATCCAGAAATTTAACGGCTTCCAGCAAACGATCATCAGCTAAACAGTATCTGTCACAATGCAAGGAAATAAACTGTGAGCCTTGAGAAATGTTTAGTGTTCACAAACTCTGTATAGACATTTGAGAGTTCACATGTCATGTGTCATGCATGAAAATACATAGTTCCATATTATGAAGTAAGAGTAAGACAACTTACTCTCTCATTGCTTGGAGATCGAGTTGGAATGTATTCTCAAAAAGCCTCTGGGGTAATTCAAGAAATGATTGATTAGAAGCTCTTTCGATGACAGCACTAGTTAAAAAACAAAGCAGATGTCTACTAGGTAGTATAATAAAAATAAATAAACCACGATTCATGTTTGACTCACTCGCAATGAAAGACTGTCGATCACTCCAGCCTCACAAAACGGAATGAAAGATACATAGGCAAATAAAAGACCGGCTTCATATCTGGGTAGAGCCGAAGATGAACAAATACAAAGACAAAGATAAACAATAAATAAAAAGTAAATTGCTATAAATATTATTGAAAGAAAAAGGGGAATTGCTCAATATACATGTCGTCTGCAATTCCAAATGCTCGTTTCTCCATGGGAGTAAAAGCACCAGCAGTGGATGCTCTTCGCCAGAGCCCTTCGGATAGTGCATTTGAATTTCCTTCTAGCTCAGAAAACCTTGAAATCCATAAAGTTTTCAAATTAGTTGAAGAGGATGTCTTATGCTTTCGAATCCGAGCCATACTGGTGAATCAGTTTCGTTCTTTTGTTACCGAGTGTTAAATGACATCACTACTTTAGATTATACAGCTCTACACAGCCTTGAGCAGGCCTGTGATATAATAACCCAAACAAATTCCACCACTCAAGGTCAAGGGGGCAGCAGAATTAAAATTTTACAGAAAAATCCTTTTAAATAAATTGGTGGGTCTAAATATATGAGGATTTCACCTACTTTCATGTTACTTTAATATTCATAAACTGATGATGGACCATATATTGTTAGGCGTACCTTATATCAACTGAAAAAGCAAGGTCCCGAAGCTTTGGAACCAGATAAGCAGCTTCTTTCTCTGCTATTGTACTGAAATTTGCAATATAGAAATGTTTCAATTTCTCGAATAGGCAGAGCTAGTTCAAAAAAAAAGTAAAAAAGAAGTAATTGTTCAACTTGAGTATTAAGAGGCATACTTAAGAGCAATAGAAGCAGGTCCAAGACTTTGATGCAACCTCTCGTTGTCGTGCATGTAAGCTAGGCCACGAATTGCTCCCTGAAGGAGTTTTGTAATGAAGTATCTTCTCCTCTTTATAGTTTCACTTCTTTCGAAAGGATTCCAAAATTTCTGCCCCCCAGCCTCACTATACTTTGACATCTTTTCACTTGCAACTTGTGCATAGCCGGCAGCAGTGTACTTTCCATCATTTCGAAAAGCAAGCCACTGCTTACAAAAAGAACTTTTGGTAAGCACCAACAAATTTCAACTTCAGCATAAAATTTACCTCGATGATACATGCCTGCTCACCAGTTTTTGTCTCAAAGCCTCCAATAAGCAGCTGAATGTTCGGGCAGGCTATGGATTTTGAATTGTTCTGCAGAAATGAGCAATTCATATTCTAAAATGAAGGTATTCTAAACATAAAGTATAAATATAGATCAAGAAGAGGGGCCGGGACAAAATACTTGAAGGGATGCATGGGCGCTGAGCTCATTCGCAGCCATCAAGTCAGCCTCGAAGCCACCGACTTGTTTTCCAGGATAGACCTTCATGTGTTAGATACAACATCAAAGGTGCAATAAGATTTCAGTACACAAAACATTACAAACAAGACAACTAGTTTAGCTGGCTCTCTAGCAGAAACGACAATGTTTGACATGTTTAAAATCTACATTCAAACTTTTGAATGTATAGCACGCGAATGCATCAAAAATCACCTTAAAGATAACGGGGCTACCTCTCTGTGGACCTTGAGCTATCCTTCCTTCGTACAGTCTGCAAAGTAGCTGCCACATCTAATAAAAGCAGCACGCCCAATAACGGTAAAACCAAGTCAAGAAATGCTACTTAAAATAACTCCTATCCCATAAATTTCACACTACGGGGCGTTTACTTTGAGTTATAAGATAATTAGATAAAAGCAATCCAAGCTAATCTACCATTTACTTTGATGGACTGATTAGTTCCAAACTTTTTTGACCATCTTATCCTTCCAAAACCCAATCCTCTGTTTTCATCAGTCTATTATCACTCGAAGTAAGCACCCCCTAAGTATCTCATACTCAATCCACATTACACATACACACACATATATAAACAATGTAATAGTATAAGGTATGACTGAGGCCGGCACAGGTCAACAGTTGCTACTTGAACTCCATGAGTTCACTTTTATATTCCTTAAATTTCAAGCTAAAGGTCTCACTCCAATCCACATTATACAAACACCCAATATAAAATAGTAGTATATCGCTAACAGCGAACCAAGTCAGAGCTTACTTCTTAAAATTCATTAAATTCACTTTATATTCCTTCAATTTCACACCAAATATCTCACCAGTCATTTCAAAACACACAAAACACACACATGTATGTGTATGCAACCGCACCTAATTCTCACACTTCCCTCTCCAACATCCTGAGATTTCAATCTCCCAATATCTCCCGGCATATACTCCATATCCGCCGCCGATTGCGGCCCCGAGTAACTGCAAAAAAAAACGAATCGCGAATTAAGCTTCTTATCTTATCATTCTCAATTTCTCATTGTTCACTTCGCCATTACTCAGCTATGCACCGAATCGGAAAAAAAAATCACAATAAATTTGAGAAGGAAACGAAATCAAACCTAGTAATGTTCATGAATCCATAACTGCCAATCAGCTTCCCAACCTCGAAGGAATCGGAATTCGTAATGAGAGAGGCCTTACAGCACCGACCGCCAGCTCGTCGCCGTCGCAGATTCAACCGTGAACTCGGATTTATCTCTCCGATTCCGAAGAAGCAAACGCGGGAAGCGAGAGACAGATATTCAGCTGTTAACAGCATTTTCTCCCTCTCTCTCTCTCTAAATTACTACTGTTTCTGCTTTTGTTGGCAGTTGATAATCGAGAAAGTGAAGATAGGCCTTGCTGCCACGTGGCATTATGTGAAAATACCTGAGAATTTACTGCTCTAATCAGTAAAATTATACGCTATGTGATGTGGCAACGGTTTTTTTTTTTTTTTTTTTTAATTGTTAAAAATCATTCAAGTTGAGCTGTGAAAATCATTTTATAGAGAATTATAAGTTAAAGTGTGTAACATTGAAAACTTTTATTTTATTTTCGCATCTAAGTAGCTGAAATAAAATATAATTATATATAACTGAAAAGTTTATCACTATCCTGATCCAATGACTTTTTATAATATTTTAATGTATTGAACTTTGATCCTCTCACTGTTTGTTTCCCTTTCGAGATATTATTAAATAATGAATCAATTGTTCGTTTTAAGTATTTAATTAGTGTGTATTTAACTACTTTATTAGTACAAGTTTTAGATATAAAAGTAATGGAACCCCAAAGTTAGGCGAAAAAATAGCCAATGAACCCCTTTATCTTCTTCCACGTTATGTTTGATGTCGAAACATTTTTTAGTGGTTTGATTATTTTGGATTAATTACCCATCATAACACAATGTTTAGATGAAATAGCAATTTTCATACGATTCTACAAATGTTGTAATTATGCTTCTTATATTATTATCTTGTAATTCTCTTCTCTTAGAATTATACTACTATATACCACGAAATCGTTATTTCATGACCATGCATAGTTTCAAATGTGCAAAAAATAAAATTGGGGATGTTGTATTGCAGAAAAATTAAAAGTGGATTGTGAATATGTGACTGCAGTATTTGAAAAATAAATGATAATTACACATTCGAATAAAATGGTGTTATTTTTAATTATTATTCCATTTTGATATACAGCAAATTAAACAATGTTTTATCGGATCCATTGACAATATAATACCATTATATAGATTATTGTGTGTAATATATATTCATATATATGTTTGAAATAATATTGAATGGGACTGTCACGGGAAGGGCCAACAAGGTGCCCTATCGACTAAGTTATCACCATCGAATTAAATTCATTGTTAAATAAGATAACATATTTACAATGGGGTTCTCTAGTTTTCATAATTTATTTATCTTGCCTGCTTAGTTATAATTATTCAATAATGAAACAACTATTACTCAAAAATTTATATCTACGCATTAGTTATACATTTTTTTATAAACAATTGATGATCCCATGTTTAGGTGCCAACTTTATATCATAGTACAACAATTATCGAAATGTCACCATATTTATCAAATTACAGTTAACCTATATATACCACGAAGTTGTCATTCCATGACCATGCATATATAGTTTCAAATGTGCAAAAACATAAAATTGGGGATGTTGCATTGCAGAAAAATTAAAGTGGAGTGTGATTGCAATATTTGAAAAATAAATGAAAATTACAAATTCGAATAATATGGTGCTATTTTCCGATATTAATCCATTTTTATCCATAGATTATTAAACAATGATTGAATGGGACTGTCACTCTGACACGGGAAGGTCCAACCAATGTTCCCTATCGATTAAGTTATCGAAATAAATTTATTATTAATAAGATAACATTTTTGCAATGGGTTCTCTAGTTTTAATAATTTATTTATCTTGCTTACTTAGTTATGACAATTCAATATGAATCAACTATTACTAAAAAAAATTATACGCATTAGTGATACGTTTTTATACAAATAATTTATGAACCTATATTTAAATTTCACCGTATTTAACAATTAACCTATACTCTATGAAATGGAACTATCACTAAGGAACATTAATGCGTCGAAACTCGAAAGGGGATTATGCGATTGTCGTCGAAATCAAAATTAATTCACTTAATGATAAGATTATTTAATTTCACCGAAAAAATAATGATATTTAGTGGCGCAAATCAACCGTTTATTTCTACGCATTAGTCATACGTTTTTATATAAACAATTGATGATCCCATATTTTTGGTGCCAATTTTATATCCCAAACCCAATATAACAATTATCGAAATTTCACCATATTTGTCAAGTTACAATTAACCTATACTATATGAAATGGAACTATCACTAAGCAACATTAATGTGTCAAAGGGGATTATGCGATTATCGTCGATATCAAATTTAATTCGTTTAATGATAAAATTATTTAATTTTACCGATAAAATAGTGATATTTAGTGGCGCAAATCAACAATTTATTTCTATGCATCATACGTTTTTATATAAACAATTGATGATCCCATATTTAGGTGCCAATTTTATTTTATATCCTAACACAACAATTATCAAAATGTCACCACATTTATCAAATTACAATTAACCTATACTACATGAAATGGAACTATCACTAAGCAACGCTAATGCATCAAAGGGGATTAGCCGATCGATTAGGTGATTATCGTCGAAATCAAAAGTAATTCGTTCAATGATAAAATTAGAGTATTTAATTTATCCGAGAAAATAATAATAATAATAATAATTATTATTATTATTAGTGGCGCAAATCAACAGCTTATTTCTACGCATTAGTCATACGTTTTTACATAAACAAGGGAAAATTGCAAATTAAATCATGAATTTTACCCCATTTTGCAATTATAACATGACTTTTGGATCTTTGCAATTAAATACACGAACTTTCAATTTTTTGCAATT
>JAYJMF010000001.1:6722658-6742382 GCA_036873715.1 Salvia sclarea | reverse complement strand
TTATTATTATTATTATTATTATTATTATTATTATATATCTTGATGTTAGCGATGCAAATTGAGCTCTAATCAACTAATTATCGCGTTAATTTTATCGCATTTTTGAGAAACGAGATGGCCTTTTTGAAGAAAAGAAGAAATATAGTAAGTATCTTATTAAAGACCATGCGGAGTTATTATAGTTAATTACAGTTTAGTGGTTAATTAAGAGTTCGATATATATATATATGGCTTAGTAAACATAGTTAGGATTTTTGTTATTCATAATTAAGATTTATTAATCTATGATTGAAACTCATAATTTTGTAGGCTTGTAGCTACAAAACATCAGACTCATTAAATGAAGTTTTTCCCCTAACTTTTATTATAAATGAAGATTCATTTATCTAAGAATTTTGACAACTTCCATGCCTAGGTACATCATACATGGAATATGTATACAACTCTATAATTTTAGAAAATTAATTAACTCGTCATTTTGTTATAATAGTTACGTAAAAATCACATTGAATGAAAATGTAAGGTAATCATTACCTACGTACGTTCAATTAAACTATATATCTAATACATCAATTTAACTAAAATGGAGCGACTAAATTCGAACCTAACCCACCTCTCTAAATTGAGAAACTATCCTCATTCAAATACAATAACAAAAATATTTGTTTTATAAGTTACAAATTAGCAAGTTCCTAGGTGGCAGAAGTCCGAGTAGTTAAAACTTAGGTGTGAGATTGCTTCAAGTTTTCCTACATTTTTAAAAATATCTTGTTAATTTATTTGGGATATATGGGATTAACACATTATCTTTCTTCTCCCATCTATCACACACCAAACCCCACTATTAAATAAGCTTAATTAGGTCAGAATCACAAACGTTTAATAATTTCTTATCATTAAAATAGTAATACGTACTTAGATGTGTATGTGGCAATCACTAACTTTGGGCAAATGTGGCTAAGAATAGTGTTTCTTACGTAACCAAATTTATTTATTTTTTATACTACAAAAGAGTGTAGATAAATAAATCATTCGAGGCGACTTAATCCGTATTACGTCGTTTTTAATTTTATTCAATTTTGAAAAAGTATATCTAAATTTATTTTCTTATCTAATCATATATAATCGAACTTCAAATTTATTTCAAATGGTTATATATTGATAATCACCGAATGAAAGTAATTAAGCTTTAAATTTATCCAACATAAAGATATTCTCTAAAATATTTGTATTGCTTAATAAAATCAAGTTGAGAGAAGGGAAAAATTAAATAACGAAAAGATTAATTGTTTCGAGCGTGTTTGGTTACGATCGCTATATTTTGAAATTGGACTCAAATGAAAATCCACATGTTTGGTATTTTGTTACCTGTATTTTCATTTTCCAATCCAACTTATCTCATGAATGGGGCCCACTGCCCATTTAATCTGACTTCCTCATTGTTTCTTTCTCCAAGTTAAGTTTATTCGATTATTTCCTTTGATTTGATGATTATTTTGGTTAATTCATTCTATTCTATTTTTTGACTTTATGATTTGAAAAAAATATTATATTATGTTAATTATAACTTTATCTTATTCGGTGGGAGAAAACACCACAAAAAGTAAATTGAAAAAACTTAATCAAATCAATTATAATAGAATAAAAAATTGAAGAATTCGAATTATTTTAATATAGTATAATTCATTAGATTCTGTTTGATAATAATAATAATAATAATAATAATAATAATAATAATAATAATAATAATAAATAATGTATCGAAAATAAATACGTACAATCTTACATTATTTGCGAAACAAAGGCATCCATTAATGATTAACATTTAACTCATTTAATTAAATAGTTCAAAATTTTCTCTCAGTCATAACTCATCTTAATTGAGAAATCAAAGTCTTCGCCCATCCAATACTTCCTGTATTAGTTGTTTTCCTTCATTTATTACTCTTGAAACTTTCATGCATTTTAGCACACCAAATTAAAATATGTCTATTTCAAGATTTGAATTAAGACATAGCTACGAGCTACGACTACGACACCTAACTTGAATTTGTTATAGAATTTTAAAAGGTTATAATTATGGATAAATGGCTAAAACCCCTAAATCTAATAGAAATCATTCGATTGGACTAGTCGACTAGATATTTTATAATTTAGTGACAAAGAAAAATATTTGTTGTATACAAATCCAATTAAGGAGAAATTAATATTAAACGATTATACAAATACTTGTGTGCTATACTAATTCAATCTTAGGAGTTTGGTAATAAAATAAATGCATATTCAATAAGACTTAAATTGACCCAAAAAAATTACAAACATGCTTTACACACATTTTTGGTCGATTTGCAGTAAAAAATAAACATGCCAAAATTTTAAGTCGAAGAGAAAATGATGTGGTATGACTTATTTTTATTTTTATTTTCAAGTGTAGAACAAATTTTATGGTAGCTTGCAAAAATTCACTCCACGCAATTTTTTTACACATTGATAGAATGTGTCATTACTCCAATTATAAATAAACCATCTATAAAATCAAAATTAGATCAAAACTGATATTTATTTTAGTAATTAACTCATAATAAACTCGACTTGAACTTTATTGAAGTGTAACATGCTAACATATCTATAATATCGTAATTAAAGAGTAATCAAAAAAATTATAATTTCCTCAAAAAAAGAAGAAATTCTTAAATACTAATGTGCGTGCGAGCGAGCACCTGACCCCCATCCTATCTATTTATGTTACACGTAGAATATGTTATTATACAATTATAAATAAATCATGTCCAAAATTAGAAAACGATAATTATTTCATCAATCAACTCATAATAAACTCGACTTGAACTATACCCAAATGCCCAAATGTAACATCCACAATATCGTAATTAGAAAAATATAATTTCCTAAGAAAAAAAAAAGATTTTTTTTTTAATTTAATTGGAAAAAAGAAATCCTTAAATACTAGTGTGCGCACGTGCGAGCGAGAGCACCTGACCCCCACCCTACCACACAGTACCACCAAGTCCACCCATTCTTGCGAAATTACCAAAATGCCCCTCACCTTTTAATAAAATGTCGCGAGAGGCATTTGTTCCATTATTCCATAATAGGAAACCTTCGCATCAGTTCAATACCCCCAAAACTCAAATCCGATCCGTTAAATCTGCGATCAGCTGAAATTGATCGGACGGCCACCGTCTTCCGATGGAGAATTCGCCGGCGGAATCACCGGACGCCGGCATCTCGGCGCTGGCGGAGCAGGCCAGGGAGCTGCAGGAGACCGCATCAGCGCTCATCTCCCGCACCTCGCGCGAGGAGGACGCGCTGCGCCAGCGCGTCGCCGCAATCGACGCCCGCATCAACTCGCTCCGCTCCTCCCTCCGCGGCTCCAAGGATTTCGATAAAGTATGAGCTGCGTTTCGATTTCGTTTTCCGCGCATGCATGCGAGTATTTTGTTTATGTTTAATCAATTTAATCGATTTTGTTGTTATTGTGTGCTGAATTTGATTTTTGGATTGGAATTTTGGGGAATTGCGAAGTTGGAAGAGGAGCTGACGAGAGTGAGGTATATATTGAGTGAGGGAGATGCGGCGGCATTTCTCCCGAGCAAATCGCATGGTTTGTTGATTTGTTTTGTTTGATTGCTCTTATTTGGTTTGATTGTGCTGTTTATTTGGGAGATAAATGATGATTGTGAGTTTTGTTTGTTGCTCTGTGATTAGGGAGGTTTTTGAGGATGTTTTTGGGGCCTATTAATGTGAGAGCTAATAGGAAGGATGTGCAATTGAAAGTGAAAGAGGAATACAATAATGTCAGGGTATGTATGATTCTAAACTGGTGAAATTAGCTTTTTACTCCATTGTGATCTTAATTTGGTTGTAGCTGTATACTTTTTAATCAATTTTTGTAGCTTTGTGGGCACAATAAATGTGCAAATTGCTCATCCTATGTTGTGATCATGAATGAAACAGTGATTAGCTAGAGACTGCTGGAAGACTTGGCATATCCAATCTATATCAAGGTGTATGTCAAGTATAGCTCTTAATTGTATTAATAAAACAAGATTATGTTATCCCATCACATGAATGTGGGAGTCTTTCATAGATTCTTGATAATAAAGAACATAGTAAGCCCATGCCATGGATTTTAGGTAGCCAAACAAAATTTTGCAGACTGCTGATAATATGCATCATGTCATGGTTGATGAAACAGTGATTTGCAGGAGATTACTTGAAGATTAGTTGCTTGAGTGTACGTCAGTTTTAGCTTTTGATACTAATAAGAAGGGATTAGATAATCGCACATTATGAACTTGATCAATCATCTTATATGACAGGAACATAGGCATACAATTTATAGGCGTCTGAAGCTTGAGGGACCTAGTGACCTCATAACATATGATGATTTATTAGATCTTGTAATCACCTAAAATATTCAATGTAGATGAAGTCTGATATTGATGAGCATTAGTGATCTGAAAGCCATATAAGAAATATATGGCTTTTTTCTTAACCATTGCTGGAAAAGTATATAACTTTTTTCAGTAACTGAAGACGTTTGTACTGTTGACAGGACAGAACAGCATTTTTGTTCCTCTGTTTGCCATCACTACTACTAATTTTAAGGTCATGGATTTGGGGTGGATGCCTACCCGCATTACCTGTTCAACTTTACCAGGTATTTCTGATTTGAACTCTCTCTCTCTCTCTCTCTCTGTGGTGTATATGTATAACTTATGTTGGTAATTTTTTTTTCCAGGCGTGGTTGCTATATCTCTACACTGGTTTGGCCTTGAGAGAAAATATATTGAGAGTTAATGGAAGTGATATACGTCCATGGTATTTTGAGTTTCCCTTAAACTCCCTTATTTCTAAAAGTGAAGTTTCTTAAAATTTGTCAAAAAGATTGGATGTGGACAGGAGGAAATGCTGACAAGATTATCAAAATGTGATCTAATTTCATATAGGGACCTTTTCAGTTTCTAAGCTATTCTTTTCCTTTGCTGTCATCTTTAGTTTTTATTCTCTTTGAAGTTTGGATGAGAAGAAATGGCCCATAGTTTAATCTAGTCATGCTCTTACTTATGTAGGTGGATTAAACATCATTACTTTGCCATGGCTATGGCTCTCATCAGTCTAACTTGGGAGATAGACCAAGGGCCTGATTGTGCTCAAAAACAGGTAGCGAATGCATATCAATGTTTCCACCCACACAAAAAGCAAGTGCTCCAATCCCCCAAATGAAATGAATATGATCATTGCAGATAGGTGTACAACTATTTCTGAAATGGGCAATAATGCAAGGAGTTGCTATGATTCTTCAGAACAGATACCAAAGGCAAAGACTTTATACACGAATTGCACTTGGCAAGGTAGTTTTGATTTCTCTACTACCAATGTTCACATATGCTCATTTTATATCTATGAAAAGTTTGTTGGGCGCCGAATACAGAATGAATGCCAAGATTTCAATAACATGTAAATTGTGAAATAGTAATCTGATCAATCATCTCTTTATAGATTACTTTTTTTCTCTTTCTTTTTCAACTGAAGTTTGTAACCTTTTTGTGCACGATCTATTGTCTTTAGTCGTGGACTAGAGGGCCTTCCAATTGACCGAGGCACAATATTCTAACATATCCTGTCAATAATGTGCTGCTATTGCTAAATGTAGGCAAGGAGGATGGATGTTGTTTGGGGAGAAACTGCTGGAGTGGAGGGTCAGCTATTGCTGCTATGCCCTATACTATTTGTTTTGCAGGTCTGTTAAGCCCCCTCTTATTGTACCAGTAATAATGCAACTTTTAACACTTTGTTTATTTTTTATCGGGATCAAAACTACTTCTCGATGTAGGGCCATTAAACATATGAGCCATGAATCTTTTCATAACCACTCTTGTTGCTTCTTCTGGATGTCTATACTTTATGATTTGACTAAAGCCAATGTTTTTCCTTAAAATTGTGACCATTATTATCCTTTCTGTTTTCAGGGTTTCGAAGCTTATGTTGGTGTCTTGTTGCTTAAGACTGCTCTGAATGGATCCAACTTGGATTGGCAGGTAAAGTAATTGTTTAAACACATGACATCGATGAATTTTTGTTGCTTTCTTCTTCAATATTGCACATGTCGACATCCACTTTCAATTTCATCAAATATGGTAATCTTATAACCTGTATAAATTTATATGCCTATTTCAGGTAATTACATGTGGGGTTCTTCTCATAGTCATGGCCGTTGGAAATTTTGCTAACACGGTGCAGACCCTAATAACGAAATCTAGGGTTAAGGCTAAAATTAGGAGAGGTAAAAGCAGGCAAGAACTGCATCAACTGCATCAGGGATCTGATGACAAGAGTTTGTAATTGGGGAAAAACAAGCTTTGCTATTTCGAGTTTGCTTATTTGTGCAGTTTCTTTTCTCACACCAGGTTTTTGGCTTTTATGTTTTCTTATAGTAAACTTGGGTTTTAGGAGTTAGAAATCTATATTTGTCTTATGTTATAGAGGATTTCTACACTCGATGTTTTGGTTTAATATAGAGAGATTTATCAGGCGTTTGTGTCATCAATACAAAGTAAAGTGCGAGATGAAGCAAATCGGATGTTAGGTTAGGATGTTTCTTTTATTTTCAAAATTCGGATTGATTTTGTTTGGCATTTTCAAATCAAAGAAAACTGCAGATTTAAAAATATGCATATAATAATACTATAATAGTGCTATGAATTATAATTAAATTATTTAATTATATTTTTAAAATAAATAAGTTATGTTTTTTTTAAATTTTGGGCTTTCTTGATCATTTTTGGTTCAGAATTATATTCTTAAAATTTCGGATGATTTTGTTCGAATTTTTCCAACAATCCGGTTTGGTCTGAAAAAAATGTTCACAAAAAAGTAGAAATTATGTTCGATTCTGACAAAATTCGGAATGCTCAGGTTTAATTTTAACCCTGTTAACGCAACTACTAAATATTAAAAATAATCTAAAAGAGTCAAACAACTATAGTTTTAACATTTTTTATGAGAAATAAGACAAAGATACAACAAATACACCATAAAACTAGCCAAAAACTTTTGAGAGAGAGAGAGAGCTCAGTAAGAGGCCCACCCCGATCCGACCGACCGCATCCCCGGTCCGGCCAAGCCGGGAGCCGCGGAGCTCGGCTCGAACAAACCGAGCTTCTCGAGCAGGCGCTCGACCAATCCACCGGCAGCCCACGACACCCCCGATACGGCGATCCCGAGAACCACGAAGGTCATGACTGTCTTGAAGTAAGACCTTTGGGGTCTCTGCACATAGACCTTTCCCACTGCCAGCAAAACTATGCACACAAGGGAAGCTGCTGCCACCATCAAGAGCTTCAGCTGCTTGTCTTCCGACTCGCGGAACGAGAAGCCGTAGACGACCGGAGGCACCAAGCCGAACACGACGTACGACATTATGGCGACGACGGCATGGAGCGCGAAATTCTGCCTCCGGCCTAGGAGCTGCCTGTAGCGATCTGCTTGCTCGGTTACTTGGTTAGAGAGCTGCTCCTCGACCCGGTCACATCTTAAATCCCACAGCTGCAGATTGATAAAACATTGGATTGATCAATTGAAGGATAAGATTGTAAAACTAGTTCAAAATTGAGCAATCCACTATTTATCCATCAAAGTAAACAATAGATTAGCTTGGATTATTTTTATCAATCCATCCTATCATGCAAAGTAAACGCTACCTGAGTGTTCGAGAGATTAGGCGATCAAACGAGCTGAACGAAGGATAAGGTGCATAAACGCCCCTAATATTGAAAACTACACCTAAAACTAAATTCCCGAATTCGGTGCAAATATACCCAAGACTTTGGCTAGTGATGTCTCGTTTGAAAGTCCATGACAAGATCTTTCTAATGGTACCGACGTTTTTGGATATCCTCAACGGAGGCGCATGTGTGAATGTGAGACTATCCCGGCCAATTTCAAGCCGCCTCCGACAAGAAAGCCAAGAAATATCGGTAACGTTAGAAAGATCTTTTCATGGCCTTTCCAACACTACCTTCTATTTCAATTTAATGATTGGATGTCAGATGTCAAAGCACTGATGAAAATGTTAATAGCTCAAAAATACTTTTTGTGCAAATATTAGAGGTGTTTTTTGACCTTATGCACTACTATAAAATAACAACTTATATACAAGGCAGTGAATAAATCTACAACTTACATTGTGAGCAATGATAAAAAGTCCTCCAATCAGATTTGCAGCTCCCAGAGCTAACACATTCACTGCAAATCACATTGTACAAGAATTAGACCGATAAAAGCAATAGTTGTTCACATTTTAGTGAAGATTGTGCGCACAATACTTACATGTGGCGGCTCCACCACCGGCAGCTGATGACACGACGCTAAGGCTAGTCATGGTCTCGGCTAGCCCGCCATAAACTATGCTCTTAATCACTTCAATTTTCTGTTCCTCTCTCGCTCCAAGTCCTTCCGTAGCAGCAGCACTAATTTGAGCTCCCGACTGGGGTACAGGCACAGGGATTACACCTTCGTCTTTAAGAGGCAACGGTGCCGTATGTGTAACAATATCTATCCTTGTCTCGTCGCCTGCACCAAGATTTCATGATAGTTAACTCGAGAAAAAGGACTTTTATTCGTCTATTTTGCACTATTAAATCTCACCTTGTGCAGCTGGTGCATCTCCTATTACTGAGGTGATTTCAGTTCTCGGTGGCTTGTCTTGGCTGAAGTCAACTGTCGTTTCAGTCGTCCTCCGCTGAGGCCCTTTAGCAGGGAAGACGTCGCCTGTAGGTTCAAAGACAAAGCTACCAATTTCATACACATTCCGTCGTCCCAATCCGAGAACATACTTGCTAAATAGTAAGTTTAGAAGTAGACCAAAATTTGACAAGAAGATACCGTTTTCGTTGTCAACCGCGTTTGTAGTCACAATAGTGGCTCTAAAGTCTTTCTCGCCGTTAGGAATAGGAACCTTAGCGATCAATGTGTCATCCGGATCTCCAACCGTCCAACCTGATGGTGATGACGTTGGGAGCTGGGTAACGTCCTTGTCTCGACTGATGTGAACTGCTGGGCTAGGTTTTGATTCCATTTGTTGATCAACGGCTAATGCATCGGACTTTGCATCATCTGTCGGGCGTGCTAAAATATAATGATTTCAAAATGGGATTTTCAATTACTCGATTTTATGAGTGAAAAAACGGTTTAAAAATAGTACCTTCTAGCAAAGGGGACTTCGGATTGTCTAGGTTGGGAAGAGTTAGATCCCGGCCTTCGTGTTCAGCAGTTTTACGAGCCGGTGAATCAGCGTCTTGTAAAACTTGACCACTTTCACGAGGATGGTCAGACGAGGGGATGGATGAGCTACCTTGTTGCACGTTTGTCTCGGAGCTACTTCCTGCATTTGAACACGTAAAGCAATCGAGACGATGTTTTCACGAATAAAAGTAACTCTAAGTATGCAAGATAGATAGCTCCCATTTTCAATGCTCATTAACTAAGCTAACAAATGCACATTCTAGCTTCCAGCAGAGTAAATAGTATTGTTTTTGCACGCCTTGTGCCGTTTTGCAGTAATAAAATTTCTTTGCCTGACCCAAAAAAAAAAATAGTATTGTTTTTTCGACACTATTCAGGCTTGGTTTCAACCTCATTAAAATGTTTTCAAACAAGAGTAGATAATTTGAACGACATACCTTCCTTAAAGGGCGTTTTCTGCCTGTTTTCTTTAGAAAATATGTTCGAAAACCAGTTCCTTTTTATGTCTGGTGTTTGTTCGTTGCGTAAATTTTCTTCCCCGTTTTCGCCACCAGCTGATTTGAAAAATCTGAACCCATTCCCTGCATTATTTCCCACTCTATAAGTCGAAAAGTAGCAAATATTATTAGCACAAAGAAATCCAAACCTATAAAAGGAAATGCTCACTAGTTGGAATGAAAATGCCGAAGCACGACAAGCATCTAAATATAGCAGGCCCTCTGTAAGGCTCTTCTTCATCGGTTTCTGGCGTTTGAGAATCCTCGTTGCCAACTTGATCATTGGGTGGAAGTGGAACGGTACCTACGGGTTCAATTCCCGTTTTGGGACGCTTATCCAACTCGCCCGAGATCATTCCTTTGCGCTTTCTTTTGCGGAGAATAACCCTCTTTGTGATGCAAGACTTGCAATTGGGGCAGAACAGATCATGTGTAGTTTGCTTCTGAATGACTCTTTCGACGTCGAATTCTGCTATTTCCAAATCATCCTCGTTTATCACCTCCGTCTCTGCACTTTCAATCTCTTTAGAAGGCTCATGACTCGTTCCGCCTTCTTGAGACGAACTAGAAACGCCGTTCTTCTCAGACTCTCCCTTATATTGATTGCTTATTATGGAAGCACCATTGAACTCGATAGACGGATCAAGAGACGAGAAGTTGTGTCGTGCAGGTCCTTTCAGGATAGGCTCCCTAATAGCATATGCAGTTGTAGAATTAACACCTGAAACCATATTTTTGAGAATTTTTCAGATATACAAAACAAATTTTGTATTTTCAGATAATCCTCATTTATAAGGTTGATTTCTGCACATTCGATCCCATTAGTAGGCTCGTATCTTAACTCGCTTTTACCTTCTTGAGATGAACTGTCAGGAGGCTCATTTTTTGAGCTAGAAACACCATTCTGCTCGACCTCTTCGTGTTGATTGTACGTTATTGAACCACCTTTGGACTGAAAGGCGACATCAAGAGACGAGAAGTCGTATTTTGCAGGTCCTTTCAAGATAGTCTCCCTTATAGTATATGTAGATGTAGAATTAACACCTGTAACCATATTTTTGAGAAGGTTTAGATATACGTTTATAAGGTCGATTTCTGCATATTCGATCTCTTTAGTAGGCTCGTATCATAACTTGTTGTACCTTCTTGAGATGAACTGTCGGAAGGCTCAATGTTCGAGCTAGAAACACCGTTCTCCTCGACCTCTTCGTGTTGATTGTATGTTATCGAACCATCTTTGGACTGAAAGGCAACATCAAGGGACGAGTAGTTGTATTTTGCAGGTCCTTTCCGGATAGTCTCCCGTGTAGTATATGTAGATGTGGAATTAATAACTGCAACCATATTTTCGAAATTCATAAATATGCAAAACAAATGTTTTAAATTTCAGATGATCCTCATTTATAAGATCGATTTCTGCACATTCGATCTCTTTACTAGGCACGTGTCATAACTTCTTTTTACCTTCTTGAGATGAACTGTCGGGAGGCTCAACGTTTGAGCTAGAAACACCACTCTGCTCGACCTCTTCCTCGTGTTGATTGTGTCTTCTTCTAGAACCACCTTTGGACTGGAAAGCATTTTCAAGAGACGAGAAGTCGTATTTTGCGGGTCCTTTCAGGATAGGCTCCCTTATAGTATATGTAGATGTAGAATTAACACCTGCAACCATACAAATCAAATTTTGTAATTTTCAGATGATACTCATTTATTAAATCGATTTCTGCACATTCGATCTCTTTACTAGGCTCGTATCATAACTTCTTTTTACCTTCTTGAGATGAACTGTCGGGAGGCTCAACGTTTGAGCTAGAAACACCATTCTGCTCGACCTCTTCCTCGTGTTGATTGTATTTTATAGAACCACCTTTGAAGTCGTATTTAGCAGGTCCCTTCAGTATAGTCTCCCTTATAGTATATGCAGATGAAGAATTAACACCTGCAACCATATTTTTTAGAAGGTTTATATATACAAAACAAATTTTGTGATTTTCAGATTATCCTCGTTCATAAGCTCGATTTCTGCACATTCGATCTTAATACTATTAGTAGGCTCGTATCATAACTTCGTTTTACCTTCTTGAGATGAACTGTCAGAAGGCTCGACGTTTGAGCTAGAAACGCCATTCTCCTCGACCTCTTCCTCGTGTTGATTGTTTACTACAGAAGCACCACCGTTGGACTGAATAGCTGGATCAAGAGACGAGATGTCATGTTCTGTCCTTGCAGGACCTTCCACGATAAGCGTTTTAGAAATGTACGTAGATTTAGGACAAGCTCCTAAACATACAAAACGAAGCGAGCAAACAATATAACACCATAAATACACTTAAACAGAGCCATATATCCTCACAATTCTGCCCGTCAACTTGCAATGCAGAGAAACTTTGTGTGTTATCATAGGTAAGCACGACATAGACCTAGTCACTAGCAATTTCAAGTTATTCCGTTGAGATTATACGAATGGATTGAAGGATACACGCAGTCTGAGGTCGATGTATCTTAACCATGACGCTTAACTTTGCACGATTTTGGCATCTACTGACCTTCATATACAAAATTTAAAGTTTTGATATTGGTCAGGTTATGCAACAGTCCTCTATGACTCTGAATATCATCAACACAGACACTTCCATTGCCATATGTCCAAGTGCAGATTCGACACTTCCATATTCCTTCATCCAGAAAAAACGATAGACGTAAACATTGCATTTGCAATAATTGCAAATAGTGCCTAATATTTTATTAATCAACGCGAAAACTCCATCCAATAAGCCAAGCAAGTCTATGCGATAAGTTCTTTTTCCGGGTAAGTTAGTAACTAGTGTTCGAGGTTCAATCAATGCCTAAAGGCTTGTTCGAGAAGCTTATACGCGACGCATTCCAAATCTACCCTCATTGCTTTATTCTAAACAGCAATCATTCAATCAAAGCCTACCCACTTCACCAGCTTGCAGTTGCTCTTTCACTACCCATTAACTAGATTACATTGATTGGTTTCTTGGTTTCCATCTTACTTTTGCTAAGTAAAGCTAAAATTTGAGACAGAAAAACCATCAATAGTTCACAGCATTGCACATCCAAGAATTCAACTCCACACACAACACAAAATTTGTGGGACAGAAACCATTGTTTAGTACAAGCCAGATACCTAAATTTGAGCTCTCAACTGCAAATCTGATTTAAGATCCCCAAAATCAAGAAATTAAAGGATTTTCAACAGCCCACATGCCATAACTTAATATATATACAGAAAAACAATATAAATAGAAAAGATGGCCCTTTTTACTTTCTTTTCACATATTTTACAGACAAGTGGGGCAATGGAGTGGGGTTTAAGCTACAAGGATTCTAAGGTATTATTCAGTTTTTTCCTTTTCAGAGACATAACTATAAAAATTGGAAATTTCTGTATAAATAATTATTTTTTAAAAAGGAAATATTGAAGATCCAAAAATGCTTCCAAACTGATTATACCTTCAAGTTTGTCATGGAAAACAAGATTTTCCTCTGAATTCTTCTCCCCATTTATGGCTTTAGCTCCATTTTCAAGAAGCCTATCACTTTCCTCGTTTTTCTCCTCAATTTTCTCCTCAATTTCAAGAACCCAATCACTCTCCTCCCTTTTTACTTTTAGTAGCTCTTCATTTTCACTCTCATCTCCACTTTGAGACTCAATTTTGTAGCTTTTTCTCATAAAGACTCCATTTTTACTCACTCCACCATTTTTTTCAAGGATTTTGATTTCATCTCCATTTCTTGAATTTCTCACCAATGGAGTGATTTCCTCAGCCTCCAAGCTCTGCTCTTCCTTTTCCATCTTCACACACACTCACACACACACACACTGAGAGAGAGAGAGAGAGAGAGAGAGAGAGAGAGAGGGATGAGAATATGAACAAGGCTTTGTTGAAGTCTAAATATGGAGGGAAAAGAAAGGCTGTCAAGGCCATTTGCATTACGTGCAGAGGGTGCAGAAAATCACATAAAATAATTAATTATTACATGCACTATAAATGCAAGAGCTAATAAATTAGGAGTTAGTTGTATGAGAGAGAGCCTTATCTCTTTAGGGGGTTGACAAAAAAGTATTAAAAACATGCAAAAAAACTCCAGAATTTTATTTTGGACCCAAATTGAGGAGTGTGAGAGGTGACAGTGTAAACCCAAGATTCTTGCATAACCCCAAAATACTAAAATATTAAGGAACACAATAAATTGAGAGATTTATGGTGTGAAAATTGTGGGGGCACTGAGGTGTGGGATCTGTCTAGGAAGGTTGTTGATGGTAACGTGTTTGGCATTTATGAACATCATGTATAAAAAATTGGGTTTTATATATCTTTTTCCTCTTTTTTTGTCATAACTGAGAATCTTCAAAGATGTCATGATAGCCAGCCATTAACAGACTTGGATTAGGCTTTCTTGTGAGTTGTGACTAAAAGTATTGAAAAAAATAGATAATACTATTAATTATGGGATAGTCAATTATTAGTTGAAAATTAAACACTCGGTACTAAAATTAACTATGAAAGTTAAGTGGACATAATCGATTGTGATTAATACAAGTATAAAAAACTAAGACAAAAGAGATTGGACTCGAACGGAAACAAAATATAACTGAAATGAAATGTGTGATAAATGATGTCTCATTTTATTATTTTTGTCTGACTTAATATTTCACTTGGATTTGAGTTGACGAAACTTAAATTGCATGAAATTAGGGCAGACAGCTTCAAATTTGAACATTTTCAGTCTTTTTTACTAAAAGTGAAAAAGGCTTAAGCTAGTTTTGATTTTTCATTTCAATGAGTCATAAATGAAAGGAAACTAGAGTAAAGAAAACGATATGTAATGAATGTCCAAATCTAGAAATTATTGGTTACTACTATTTTTATGAAATTCATATAGTATGCACTTTGCATAACAATTACCGAATTACGTATTATCTTTCTACCAAAGTTCTTTCTTTTTTCTTAGAAATTGCTAAATTTACAACCACACAATGAGACAAAAAATTTCAAAGATACAGTGTAATATTGGTGAGTCATGAGTGCACTCTTAATCAATGTGAAAGTAATAATTGAACTTATTAGATCTCCAACTTTCTACAGCATACCTAATTGACTATAAGTAGACTATAAATGTTGCAATTATAATGGTGGGACTCTTAGAAGCTAGTATTATTATCAATTGTTTTTTATTCAATAAGTTATCTTGCTTTTGTTGATATTATTTTCTTTAAACCAATAAGTCAATGACATGTCAATCATGGGAACTATAGAATTACATCTACCCTAAACAAGATAATTTTACTCATCACATTTATTAATCAAGATAAAATGTAAAATATTTCCACCAAGGATTATCAATGCAATTGAAGAGCTGAGTAAAGATTTCATTTATGTATCTCAACTTCAACATCTCAATAAATTACATTTTGAAATTTGAATGAGCGAATAAATATCTTATTTATTGACGACGACGCAATAGAGACTTCGACAGTTTTTCTCCAAATAAAAAACAAAAATTATGTCTAGGTCTCTATACTATTAAAGTCAATTTAAGTTATTATTGTGCTCTATCTTCTTAAATGTCAATAAATCTCAATATGTCCTGACCATTTAATTTATTTACCTAAATCGTTGGGATTAAACGATCTCTTGAAATACAAACTAAAAGCACACGTTCTTAATTATGAAAAATGAAAACTAAATGAAATGTAGAAAGTTGTATGGAAAGGAATATGTAATTTTTCTCATACTTACAATATTGTAAATTTGTAATTGCTTAAGCCATAAGCCCATATTGTAAATTTGTAATTGCTTAAGCCATAAGCCCATCTCTCTCTCTCTCTCTCTCTCTCTCTCTCTCTCTCTCTCCAAAATCTCTATATACATCTCACATACAACTCATCTCTATCTCTGGAGTATTTATTACTACTTATTACTACAGTTATAGGTGGTGGCTTTAGCTACACTTGTAAGGACAAATAAAAAATTCACTCAATATATGAGATAATAAAATTTATGCAAGATTATGGAAGCAGATTATCTTAACTTCTTTTAGGGTCTTCAATTAATTAGAATGGGTGTCTTCAAGATTATGTAGAAGGTATAATCGTATATGAATTTACAAAAATAAAGTTTGCTATTACAAAGTAATTTCCATATTTTGTTACTCAATAACAAGAAAGTAACATACACGTTTTTTTTCAAAAGACGGGAAACAAAAATGCTTAAAGATGAAGATCATTTTTTAAAGAAACGTAGATGGTAAATAACCCAAACATAAAAGTGGTATAATCACATATTGAAATAATTCTTTAATACTATACGAACCTGCGGTGTGTTTTTCCCCAAATAAAGCATACAGATATAAGGTTTCGTTATCTACCATTTGGCCCAATTCCACTATTGAGAAACTACTTTTATATAAAAATATTTGCGTGGCACATGCCTGCTTGAAATATAAGTAATTAAAGAAGTTAAAAAGATAAAAACGGAACTTTGCTTTAAAAAGCGACACATTTTTCAGGAGAGTTGAGCCATCTCTCTCACCTGGACCATCAGCTTTAAATTTTGTACGCTACTTACTATTGGTATCTGTAATTAATTAATTATCATCGTCAACACCATATGTAAACATCCAAAATATTATTTGGAAACAATAATTAATATTGTCGATATTATTCATGCATTACAATATTATAACACAGTAGACACATATATTTAATAACGACTTCACCAGAAAAGAACATACCTATAGCAAATTAAATGGTTTCCACTTCATAAGCGGACATTTTGTTCTCTTTAATCTGTTTTTTCTTATTTTTGTTCACAAACTGCTTCATATTCTAATCCACGGGCTTAATTTATTTTTTCTTCACGAGACATAATTATTCTTTCTTGGTTTTAGTTAATCATTTCAATACCTTGTAATTAGATCGAACTATTTAAAATATATTTATTTATTAGTATTAATATAGGTTAATTAATCTTAGATAAATTACTTCACCAGCACTGACCGCTTGTAGACTTGTATTAGAAGGCTTCACTATCAATTAAATAACTGTCACTTTTCAAAATCAATTATGATACAGGATTTTTAATAATTGTAAGCTGCCAGGTCAACAAATTTATCCTATTATAAAATGTATTACAAACCCACAATAGTTTTTGAGGAATATTCTAGAATATATATAAATCAACAGCTCATTTGAAAAGTAATACTATATACTACTATATAATTTATAGGAATAGATGCAGTGGGGAAACGGCACTATCATGTTTAGATTTTTCTAACAATTGGATTGTATTGAAAAAAATATAATAAAACAGGTCAAAAATGGAAACGATAAAACTAAATAATCCAAATTTTCCTAATTGTGATCACATATATATGGTATTGAGAGATTGACTAATTCTCCTCTAGATTTCCTTTATGACATTCTTATCTACTTTGGAGCAGATCTCCCGTGCATGCGTTCACATGCATTAATAGTTACTACTATATAATTTAAGTAGTCTTAATTAAGTTTTAATTATGAATTATTAAATTTAATTTAAAATCCTATTTAAATAATAGGATTTTAATGACCCTTCTTTAAAATTAATATTTTAATGTGACTGCCAGCTGTACATAAATTTGTTGTCTTTACACTAAATCGCTGGATTAATTGGAAACTTCGAAACTTTATTTGAATATAATGTGAGCAATCAACTTGTATTGCACTTATATGTCCCAAATATAAACTATTAAAATCAATTATTATTTGGAACAAACTTGAATGAAAGAAAGGACGAAGAAAAATGAAATGATTGAAATTCTCACACCATTTCTAATAAGAAATTAATCAACATATAGAGAACTTATAGGAAACAAAAGGTTGGAATAAACAAAAAGTAAGAAAATCAGGAATGTGACATTTCAATATGAAATTAAAAAATTCTATGACCAATGAAACACTATCCAGAGAAGCATGACTGCCACCAAAGAATGGGTTGCCTGGGTAATGTGCAACTCCATAGAATATATTTATTTTAATAAGATATAAATAAATTAGATGTAATGCGAGGGTATCCTAAAGAAAAAGGAGAATGAGAAAATCATTTTATATTATATAGAGGGGGAGAGAGAAATACCTCTTAAATTTTGAATTGCAAAATAATATTTCAATGGACCAAGAAATAGTTTAATATATACTATGTATATTCATTAATGTGTGATGCAGCAAAACGTGACATTGTGGTTGTATGAACACCCCTATTTACTACATAAATAAAACATAATGGAACATTATTTTAAATATATCGATACTAAAACAAAATCCAAACCGTTTTAAGTACAATTAAACTAGTAAATAAAGCAAGAAAAAGTCGAATTCATAATGGCAAATTTAAAAAAAAAATACTAGTAATTTTTTAAGATCCCAATTCCTAATTAGATCGGCAGCTCAGAAAGCGACGAAACTTGAAAGCGAAGAGTAATAATTAACCAATGTGTGTTTCTTTCTATAAGCTTTTTTTAAAAGCAATCTTTATATTCAACTTTATAATTATACATAAGGCAATTTTATGCTACAAATTGTTTTGTATTTTGTATACATGTATTCGTACAATCTACAAACACATCAAAAAATGTATATAATCATGTATGATATTAATGATGATGGCATCAAGAAAATCAGAAAATAATATAGAAGTTGCAAACTTCATCTAAAATTAAAAACTACAAAACAAGGAATTATGAAATAGAAAATACTACAACTAAATTATAGTGTACACTGAATCCAACCTAAAAATAATATAGAAGAGATGCATAATTCATAATTTTTATATTATAAAGATCAGCACCTAACACGTTTGCCATTTGAAGTCATAAACTAGGGTGGTATAATTTAATAGCAGAATTTATGTTAGATGTCAAATTAAATTAAATACGATATTATATGAAATCTACCACTCTACACATCATCATAATGACATAATTGCCAACAGCAAGCCGCTGAGCCACTGACACAATTATGTTGCTTATTAGTCTAGTCACTATAGCAAAAATAGAGTCTCAAATTGCATATAAATATCAAACTAATTAAATCTCTCTTTCGCAAATTAAATTCTATTGCTACCTGCCTGCTTATGTTTCATACCGTATTCGTCACTTTCCTCTTATACATTATTATGATATAGAATATAATTAATTCGAGCCAAATATTAAAATAGATATTTTAAGATTGTAAAAATAAAAAATGGCCTGTAAATATAAAAGGATACAAAATAGTTTTCCGTTTCCCGAATTTGCATGTGCAACTCGTACAATATAGTGTAAAACACCATTTCACAAAAGTCAACTCGTGAAATGGTGGACAACTCGTGAAATGAGATATTACTACTATTTATCTTTTTATATTAACGGATCAATTTTTATCTTTACTATTTTAAAATGACTATTTTAATACATTTCCTATATTAAAGAATACTACATATCCCTAGGGGTAAAAAAAGAGTACGATATCTTCACTTCAAAATTATTAGGAGAAAAATATGATGCAACCTTTCCGGCTGTAGCAAAGCTGGATTTATGTGTGTCCATATCCAAAATGCAGGAAAAGACTAAAGGGTATGGCCAAAATATGAAATGCATATAATAATGAGTATTTTCAAATCTCATGTTCGTCAAAAATCTTGATATATGTGGCAGCAAAGACCAAGAGATAAATAGGGTTAATTGTTAGAAAACAATATAATATGTCCAAATTTGCGATTTTCATATAGCCTATAAAACGTTACAACGTACTATCATTTTTAATTTAGTATATATGTAGCTATATTATTTTTAGAAATGTTATGATTTTATCAAACAACGACACGGACACCGTCTTACCAGTTACCACTAAAAGACTTGGAGATATAATAATAATAATAATAATAATAATAATAATAATAATAATAATAATAA
>JAYJMF010000001.1:6689453-6722327 GCA_036873715.1 Salvia sclarea | reverse complement strand
TAATAATAATAATAATAATAATAATAATAATAATAATAATAATAATAATAATAATAATAATAATAATAATAAACAATTGTATTACGATTCTAGTGCTCAAAATGTCACGTGAAATATGAAAACCTAAATAAATATTGTATTATTTCCAACAACTAAAATAATTAAATATAAACCCGACCAATACTATTGTAAATTTGTAATATGCCTAAATAAAGCGGATTTTCGTCTGGTACGAAGAGGAACAAGAGAATTATTATATATTGTAATATGACATTTCTCTATGATCGAAATATATTAAATTCAGTATGAAGATTAAAATTGGTCGGCCGGATTTGAGAGCAGCATGTAGAGTATGAAGGGTATATGCCATATTAATTAATCACATACGTGGTAGGAATCTGCAAATAATCATATGATACGATGATTTGCATATTCCAGATCAGATACTATCAACTAGGAATCATCACATGAACTATGTCAAATCCTTGGTTTCACCCTAAAAGGCCAAGAATCTCTCAAGGTTCCACTTCAAGAAAAAATGGTTTCACCCTAAAATGCCAAGAATCTCTAAGGTTCCACTCCAAGAAAAAATGTGGAGAATGATATGTTGCTTGTACTGGCAAACAAACAATGTTATCTAGCAATCAACTGATCAAATACGACGAGGCTGCACCCTTATTCCCTAGGCCGATTCCAACAGTAAACTAATGAAAGTCCCTTTGTTTCTTATGTGTGTCTTTTGCAACTAACCAGCAATCAAAATGTAAATGGGGGTGACATCAAAGTGGGAGAAAAGGGACATGTCTTTTGCTTCTCAACAATGGCTATACTACAACACTCACAAGCATATCCAGAAAATATTCTTTGTTATCTAGGAATCATAAAATATATATAAACCATAGGGGTCAAATGAATCAAACAAATTAGAGCACATTTTTGCATGCAAACTGAGAAACTCAAGCAAACTTCGAAAACAAAACAAATATGCATAGTGCAGAGATTATAGATGAAGCAGGCACGTCGGAGAAGGATGTTAAGCCACTAACCTTGCCATTTTACAAGCTTCTGAGCCAAGCTGATAAAGTTGACTGGATTTTGATGGCTCTGGGCACGTTAGGATCCGTTGTCCACGGCCTCGCTCAGCCTGTCGGGTATTTCCTGCTGGGGAAAGCCCTCGATGCCTTTGGTAAGAACATCAACAATACCGATGAAATGGTCAAGGCACTTTTTAAGGTAGGTTGATATTTTTCTTACTATATATACTACTGTTTTAGAGCATGTAAGTGCATGTTACCAAATGATGTCTCTTCTGCTTGATCAGGTCGTTCCATACGTGTGGTATATGGCTTTTGCTACATTTCCAGCCGGAATTCTAGGTAACTTCCGTGGCATTTCTGCGGATGATAATAGTTACGCTCAGGAATTCAAAGAGTCATATTTGAAATGTGCAGAGATAGGATGTTGGATGTATGCAAGTGAAAGACAGGTACGTCGCCTAAGACTAGCTTTCCTGAAAGCTGTCCTGAACCAAGAAATTGGAGCATTTGATACTGACTTAACAAGCGGAAAGATAATCAGTGGTATCAGCAGCCATATGTCTATCATTCAAGACGCGATTGGTGAGAAGGTAACAAGATCAGCTCACTACTAAATCCTCTCTGATTAATTGATTGCAATATTTCTGACCATGTATATACAGAAATATGGAAAAGCTAAACACAAATTTACTCTGCTGAATGAATGCCACTAGGTCTAAAAAGCCTCATGCATGACTCTCACTTTTCTAAGTGGCAGAAGCATTTCAACAGTATTCTCTCAGAAGAGAACTAGGACAAAATATTGGTTAAAAAACCTCTAGATTTGTTTAATCCTATAATAGATGGCATCATAATAGAATATCCCAGAATAAAAGGACTATTAAATTGTACTAATACATAGAAATGACAAAAACTTCATTGTCTCCGTCCCTTTAATGCAGAAAATAAATTGGTTTAAACTTTAGTCAATCTGCTATTGTCTTATAGAATCCTTCTAATATTAAAACTTTGCAGATGTTTTCTTTTTGCTGTTCCATTAAGCTAAGAGATGACTCTGCAACGTGTTCAAATCCTCAATATTTTTGTTGCTAGATGACAAGTCCAAGTAAACATTTGTTTTTCTAGCAAGGGCCATGATTCTAAATAAAAAATGAATTAGTTATTTACTCAGAACTTCATATGATTTCATGATAGTATTTAGGTTATGTAGAATGTTGTCCACAGCAGAATGTTGAACAAATACATACAAAGAACAAAGAGGAATAGTAGATGTGTGATCTGATTTTAACTTACAATATCTGTGGCTGACAGTTGGGGCATTTCATATCATGCTTCGCGACCTTCTTCTCTGGCGTCTTGATTGCTTTCATAGCCTGCTGGGAAGTGTCACTTCTAGCTATATTTGTTGTCCCCATGATTCTGGTAATCGGTGCTACTTATACGAAGAAGATGAATACCATTTCAGCAACACGAATGTCATACCTGTCGGAGGCCACTGCAATGGTAGAACAGGTATTAAAGAATCAAAATTATCAAAAACAATCCATACCAAGTCATAAACATGTTGCTCATTTTACCAAATTCAACTAACATAACCTGATATTCATCCTTGCTTGCTATTTGATAGACAATTTCCCACATCAAGACTGTGTTTGCATTTGTCGGAGAGAATACAGCAATGAGATCCTTCTCCGAAAGCTTACAAAAACAGCTAAGAATAAGCAGGACTGAAGCATTTGTGAAGGGATTTGGGACAGGAATGTTCCAAGTTGTGACATTCTGTTCTTGGGCTCTTATCGTATGGGTCGGAGCCGTCGTCGTGACAGCTGGGAGAGCACTCGGAGGAGATGTTATCGCTGCTGTTATGAGCATTCTCTTTGGTGCTATGTAAGAAAACCATATCATGCTATGACTATTCTCTTTGGTGTTAATTGTTAATACACCTCACTCATCACAATCATTTTCCACTTTGCAATTCTCAGATCCCTCACATATGCTGCACCAGATATGCAACTCTTCAATCAAGCAAAAGCAGCAGGGAAGGAAGTTTTTCAAGTGATTGAGAGGAAGCCGGTAATATACACCAACCCCCAGGGAAGAGAACTCGATGCCATCAAAGGCAGCATATGCATAAACAACGTGCACTTTTCTTATCCATCGAGGAAGGAGACTCCAATTCTCCGAGGCTTCTCACTATCGATACCAGCAGGAAAGGTGGTAGCGTTTGTTGGAAGCAGCGGATGTGGCAAGAGCACGATCATGTCGCTAATAACAAGATTCTATGACCCTATAGAAGGTAGCTCTAAGTTAATGCCACTTCATATATACTTTTCTATGCAAGCAAAACATACATCCAACGGATTTGGTATCTCTCAGGTTTTATTCTCATTGACAACTACAACATCAAGGATCTCGATTTGAAGTTCCTCAGGAGAAACATCGGAGTAGTTTCGCAGGAGCCATCACTTTTTTCGGGCAACATCAAGGACAACATTCAGGCAGGAAACTGGGAAGCAGACGACAATCAAATCCAGAAAGCAGCTCAAATGGCAAATGCACACTCTTTCATCTGTGAATTTCCAAATCAATACATGACCGAGGTCAGATAAGTTCATATATTCTGATAAACACAGCTCATCACATGATAAAACCTCCCTCATTACGATCATATCATGAATCATGCAATAACACGCTGTCAATTTCGAATTCCCCAAAATTTATGTATCCTGAAGAGGACCTTCTCTTGTTCATTAGGTCGGACAAAGGGGCGTCCAATTATCAGGTGGACAGAAACAGAGAATAGCAATAGCACGAGCTATTTTAAAGAATCCTCCAATTCTTTTACTAGATGAAGCCACCAGCGCCCTTGATACAGAATCTGAGAAGCTAGTTCAAGCAGCGCTCGAGACAGCGATGCAAGGAAGGACGGTCATCTTGATTGCACACAGATTATCCACCATTGTCAATGCAGATACGATAGCTGTTGTAGAAAACGGAGTGGTCACAGACACGGGACCTCATCATCACTTGCTAACCAGCAACAATTTCTATCGTAGCTTGTATGAAATGCAGAACCTCAACCAAGATAGTGATGCAAGGTTGGCTAACCAAAACTAGTTATCAATTGCACAACATTGATAGATAAACTTGTAGAACATCTCTAACTGTTCACTTTACAGAGTGGAGGATCCAATGGAAGATTATGCAAGTATATATACGGATGCTTCATCACATTTTCCGGATGAATCTAGGGAAGCCAACAGAACTCCACAACTTTCTCCCAATAAAGAGGAACTCAAAGAAAGGAAGGAGAAGACAATATTCTTCAGAATCTGGTTCGGCTTGAGGAAGAGAGAGATTTTAAAGATCGCCATCGGCTCTTGTGGAGCTGCTCTTGCAGGAATCTCGAAACCGGTCTTTGGCTACTTTATCATAACAATAGGAGTGGCATACTACAAAGATGATTCAGAGAGCAGGGTCGGGAAATACTCGATCCTCTTTGCGTCGATAGGATTTTTGTCGTTCTTCGCCCACACTTTGCAGCATTACTTCTATGGCTTGGTTGGGGAGCAGGCCATGACAAACCTCAGACAAGCATTATATTCAGGTATCATTATTTTACTCCATATTCAGCATGATTACTTCTATCCACGAATTTCTTACGAACCAACCAACGTTTTCTACAGCCATACTACGAAACGAGCTGGCCTGGTTTGAGAAGCCTGGGAACGGTGTGGGAGCAGTCACATCACAGGTCATCAACGAGACGGCCACAGTCAAAACCATCATATCCGACCGTATGTCCGTGATTGTCCAATGCATCTCCTCCATACTGATTGCTACTGTAGTCAGCATCAGAGTCAACTGGAGAATGGGCCTAGTTGCCTGGGCTGTCATGCCCTGCCACTTTATCGGTGGGCTGATTCAAGCCAAGTCTGCAAAAGGGTTTTCAAGCGGTAGCAATGCTGCTTATTCGGAACTGGTCTCCCTTGCTTCTGAATCAGCATCCAACATAAAAACGGTTGCCTCTTTTTGCTTGGAAGATCATGTGCTTGAAAAGGCCAAGGTTTCTTTAAAGAAGCCGCTGGCAAAATGCAGGACACAAAGCATCAAATATGGGATCATTCAAGGTGTATCACTCTGCTTGTGGAATATAGCTCATGCCGTTGCATTATGGTATACCACTATCCTCGTTAAGAGAGGACAATCTTCCTTTGAGAATGGGATAAGATCTTACCAGATATTCTCACTCACAGTTCCGTCAATCACAGAGCTGTGGACATTGATACCTACTGTTTTCTCTGCTATCAGCATTTTGACGCCTGCATTCCATACTCTTGACCGACAGACTGAGATCGAGCCAGACGAGCAAAAACAACAACCTCATAAAAGCATTAAGGGGGATATTGAATTTTCAAATGTGAGCTTCACATATCCCTCCAGACCAGATATGACTATACTGGACAACTTCGACTTGGCAATCGAAGCTGGATCAAAGGTTGCTCTCGTCGGACCAAGTGGAGCTGGGAAGTCCTCCATTCTAGCACTCCTCCTCAGATTCTACGACGTGAACGCAGGAGCAGTGCTAGTCGACGGGAGAAACGTGAGGAGCTACAACCTGAAGATGCTGAGATCCCGGATTGGCCTGGTGCAGCAGGAGCCACTCCTCTTCAGCTTCTCAATCAGAGAAAACATATGCTACGGAAATGAAGGTGCTTCTGAAACTGAAATCGTACAGGCAGCGATGGAGGCCAACATCCATGAAGTGATAAGCAACCTGCCTAGGGGATATGACACATCGGTTGGGGAAAAGGGATGCCAACTTTCAGGTGGACAAAAGCAACGGATAGCAATTGCAAGGGTGCTGCTGAAAAAGCCCGCAATAATGCTCCTCGACGAAGCTACAAGTGCACTTGATGCTGAGTCTGAAAGAGCTGTCATCAATGCTCTAGAGTCACTGACACTGAGAACAACAAATATTACAGTTGCACACAGGCTTTCAACCGTAATCAACTCAGACACTATATTTGTTATGGACAAGGGAAAAGTTGTGGAAATGGGCACTCATGCAAACCTTGTAGCAGCAATTGAGGGTGTCTACTCAAAACTGTATAGGCACCAGAGTTTTGCAGGAAACTGAAGAGTCTACAGACTACCAAATAACTTGATCCATGTTGCTAGAAATCTTCAACCTGCACATAGAGTGAATGTAAACTACTTCTTATAGATGACTGAAAATGATGTTTTCTCTAACTTCAAATTTTTAGACTACGTCTTCATCCGAGATGTTACAGCTAGGCCAAACAATATGCCCTATGTTCGAATCTCACTTTTGCACCTATTTGAGACTTACGCAGAGAGGAAGATCAATCTTCATGCATGATCCCTTGCTTTAAACTCCCATGCGTTTTGATCACACCACACTTCTACATCTGGAATCACAGCTGGTGCTAATATCTGAAAATTTATTTGAGAACTCACAGTGATCAGCATTAAGGAAGTATAGCAAATGATATTCGTTGAAACCCAAGACAGAAAGCACTTTGGTTACTAATTTCAGAACTATTCCCTAAATAGCATGCGCAGTACTTGAAAATCACAAGTTCATGCGTAATACAGAAATAAATGCTACCAACTTTCTATACCTTTTCATGGATTTTGAGGTGCACCATTCCTCTTGTCCAAAATTTGCAACTACAAGAGATCAGGAGGCCTATTTGAAATCCATGGCGCATTATTTCTAATTCTCTGTCTAGTCTCCTGATGAATCCTATAGTTGTTGTACGGATCAATTTAGTAACAACAAAAACATTCAAGTAAACTACAAAAACTGTACAAAATTATATAGTATGTAAAAAGCACAACAATCCCACCCTGTGAAGAAGTTGTATACAAGGATGCAACTCACAACTCAGAAACTAGAATCTCTTCCTTACAAAATACTAATACATATAATTACAGAAAAACAGAGGAAAACAATGACGACAAACTGATATTGCTCCAACGATCAACATAAGGCAGCTGAGGCTGTTCTCATTCACCTAATATATACCACAAGCCAGTAAATCCAATCACAAGTAACATGAAATGCAAAATAAATCATGACTAATTAAACACGAAATGGTTTGCAAATACATATGATTACAGAAAAACAGAGGAAAAAACTAAGAACAGTGACGACAAACTGATATTGCTCCAACGATCAACATAAAGCAGCTGAGGCTATTCTCATTCACCGAATAAATAGCAGAAACCAGTAAATCTAATCACAACTAACATGAAATGCGAAATAAATCATGATAAAATGAGCGTGTAATGATTTGCAAATTGCTTACGAATTGAAGCAGATGGAGTGAAAGCAAATTGCTCTGCGAATTCCAAACTTCTCACATACTCTTCTCACGCTTTGGATCTGCAGAAATAAAACGTGAAAAAACCATTATCCACACACACACACACGCACGTATCTATATATAGAGAGAGAATAGATGACAGTGAACGTAAAGAGAATTGTTGGTTGGCAACAAGAAAAACTAAGAATATACCTCGCAAAGTACAAACAGATCAAGCCAAAAAATCTCCATCTGGAAATTTGAAATCGAAAACTATCTGTTTGTATTGTTTGTTTGGGAGCCTTGAATCTGCAGATGGAGATTGAATTTGGAGGGAAATAAAATGATAAATGCATAGGCGCGGGAGTTTTGGCTTTTATATGTTGGACGATCACTCCATATTCTCCTCTCCCGCCGCTTCTTTCCGAATTTACTACTAGTATTTATTTTAATATTTTATTTATTTTAGTTTTTTCTGTGATAATTTGCAAAATATCTGGCAATGATAAATGCTGCAAAATATAAGTTACTTTAAAATATTATGTTTAGTTGAATTAAAATGCCATCACATAATACATTTTTTTGTTTTTGAGGTCTAATTTTTTTTTTTTAAAGAAAAGAAAAAGAGAGAGAGAGAGAGAGAGATTTAAAACGGATATTTTGCTCGCGAATATATTTTTATATATTCCTAAATTCGCACTTGCATTTGATTTTTTTTAATTTGATAAGATACATGCATTTGAATTTATCGCCGATGACGGGTTTATAATTATTTGGTTGGAAACTTAGAATAACAAAAATTGTTTAATAAGTGTCACTTTTTTTTTTTTTTTGAAGTAATAAGGGTCACTGTTTTATTCATCACATATGTTTAAATAATGAAATTTGGGCAAATTCAGAAAATGAACTTTGAGTACTGTCTCCACTTACCAAATTTACTGCCCACATACATATATACATATGTATAAATTCGCTCGTAATTGTGTACATTTAGCTAGTTGATATTGCAGCAGTTATGAATTTCACAAGGCATAACATCCTACTATTTATTACCTAATACACAATCTAAAAATTTGAAAAATGCAACACTATCTTTCCATGATCTAGTTGCATCCAAGAACCATGCCACAAGCAAACTCTTGGAAAATCACATACCACCTGCAAAAAACCTATCTTGGCCCGACTCGGGTATCTTGGCCCCGACTCGGGCCAAGATTTTAAACATTGAGAATACGAGACGGAACACCTCCAACAAAAACTCTTCAAAACAGAACAAAAAGCCAATGACTAAAAAACTTGAGAATACGAGAATAGAGTCGGGCCAAGAATCTAAGATCAAGAATACGAAATGGAACACCTCCAACACAAAATCTGAAAAACAGAACAAACTCGATCCCAACCCGAGCTGCAACGATTTAATTATACCAAAGTTCATGAATCATACAAATACAGCTTTTAGAATACTGAATCAAGCCAAAGTAAATGAACAGATGACTAGAGCCCCATAAACTTTCGACGTTTGGTTAAGAAATCGAGTATTGTTTTGATGTAAGTTCCTAGGTTTAGTAATCTTATGTACAAAGCTCGGTCACTGCTTCTGGAAAATTAGTTCAAGTTAATTTTATCTAGCAAGGGAAATTAATCAGCTGTAGAAGTTACCTTATCAAGAAAATAATGATACAACACAAAGGCGGTTAGAACTCGACTTTTTCCTTGCCAACCAGATGAGCAGTGCTCTTGGAGAGTAGCAAATCTTTCATTTGTCGGTAAACCTTGAGCTCTTCGAAGGCGTCCGACGTTTTCCGCGGCTTAAAAAACTCGGAAGCAGCTCCGACTTCTCCCTCAAACTCAGTCTTGGATGACTGAGTGTTGTCGTAGCAGGATTCTTGACGGAGAGGAGGAGCCGTCTTCAGCATGTGAACAAGGGCACCGACAGCAGCATCCTGCGACTTCTTCATTGTCGAGGGTGCTAGTGGAGAAGCTTCTGAACTGTTTCTGCCTTCGAGATTTGAACTGTAACATCAAATAGAGATGCAAATGGACACATTAGCTGGTTATGTAAAAGCTAAAGAATTCATTGCAAAAAAAAAAAAAAAAAAAAAAATGAAAGACTGTTTGCAATTCCCATGTTTGAATTTGTAGAATTTTGTGGTTTCTGCAAATGAATTTGTACAAATTGAGATGAAATGGACATGGATAAAGTTGATTTTTCGTTTCCTCTATCAAGGATGAAATAGCCACACTTGAAGGGTTTTCCGTTGGAATTGCAAAAAGTGCCAAAGTATGTATATTTCTCTGCAATTAACCTAACATAAAACTAATAATCTGGCACGTTTTCTTTATCAACGAACAAATAATCTAGCAGGTAATTTGGCATGATGATGTAAGAACATCACTGCAATAATTAGGAGAGAGAAAAGCAATCTGCACAGAGTTGGAAAAGTCGTTTCGACAGTAAAAAAAGGAGAGATTAATCAACTGTAATAGTACACACATTCTCACATAAAGTGCAACAGCAGACACAATTAGCATAAAACAGAATTTTACGCGAGAATATCAGTGATTCAGATAGAACATTCCATGGCCATGATGCAAGTGAGGCTGATGCTTGTATTTGTTATACACTTTCAGGAAAAATAAATAATACTAATAGATTTGAGCTTTAGTCAATCATCAGGTAAATGGATAAACAATATCTCTAAAAGTTTTGACGGTTTCAGGTTGTCTTCGACTAAAGAACAGAAAAGCTATAATGTGTCACAAATGAGGAGAAAAGATATCTAAGGCCTTCATAGACTTGATTTGAGAATTATCATATATAGAAGGAAATCTCAAATTATCAAAAGTAATTTGGAATTATGAATCATCAAGAAAAGAAGGTAATCCTAAAATATACTCTGATGAGCTTAATTGTTTGGCATAGATGATTCGTTTACTATTATAGCATCAAATGAAAACTTATGGACAAATATTGCCCTAAATGATCTTAAGACAAGACTAAATCAAGCTTGAAATAACAATTATTACACGTGTTGAGTTATATCTGGAGCAATATAAAGTCAAAAATATGGACTGCCTACATCCTGACTTAACATGTGCGCAAGTTGTCGAGCCTAGTTGAGAGATGTGAGCTACACGACAAGATGCCACAAATTACTAGCATTTCATGACATGTTCGACATGGCAAGTGAAAGTTACCTTGTTTGGTTGTCAGGTGGATCCACATCATCCACAATAAACGGGCAATCACAATCACCAAAGTCATCCTGGAACGACAATCGACTGGAGGTCCTCGAGAATCCAACACGTGGAGAGCTACTAGAAGACAGCAAACTTGAAAATCGTCCAGAGTCCTCTTTTGAGTCTCGAGACAACTGAAAAACAGACAGATGTAAACTTAGCTCAGACATTAAGTAACAGACAGAATAAACAACAAGAAGCAGTAATCATTAGCCACACTCATCAAAACCTACCCTCGCACTCGCACCAGCGTTCGTTGACGTGTTGCTCAATTCTCCACTTCTGGTCGAATCCAGTCTCCTTATCGATCTGATTCCAGACGGTGATTCATGGGATGACGAGTCATACTTCGTGTTCCTCGGTGATAGAGGTGGAAGAGAATGCCTACTAGGATCGGACAAATTAGGAGAAAGGTATCTAGGGCTTCTAGCCATCATTGGATGAGGAATACTCATTGGAGCAGTTTCTGGATGACGTCGATTATGAAAAGGAATTACACTCTTCGTCGGGGGAGATGGAGAAGGAGATGACGAGAATGGAGGGGAGAGTATCTCGTCACACGGTACAGCTTTCTGATTAATCGAGAACCTTTGATTTTGGTTCCTCTGGACGTACGCTTCGGTAGGAGAAGATGAATACTCGTATGGTGAACGATATAGTGGCGGAGATGCACTATACGGTTGGCCCTGTTGCGACGAAATCTCCCTTTGGAGACCACTGGACCAGCTGTGAGGCCGTTGAAATGGTGACGAGGGAGTTGATTGTCTCCCTCTCGTCTGAAACGACGTAGAATGGCCCTTCTCAGAACAAGGAAACGCCCTCATAGGGTCGGTAAGAGGGCTACCTACGTAATCCGCAATGATCTCAATAGGATGAGACACGCAAGCATCGAGATTGAAGTCGGATAGATCTTCACGGTACATAACAGATACAGAGAGGCGGCCTTGTTGGGCGTCAATAGGGATAAAAGAATAGTTCTTCATCGAATCTTCCTCTGATCTCGACAAAGGAGAACCAAACGAGCAGATCTTGTAATTGATCTCAAAGTCGCAGTTCTGCTTAAACGACTGCTGCTTACGGAAGGCCTTATACGCTGGAAGCAGCCTCAGCATTGAATAAACCGAGCGCAATAGTATGATCGATTTCTTGTACGTCTTCTTATAAAAGGCATCACCAATTTGGGGAGCCATTGACCTCTGATGCTCATACTGAACCACCCACCTCTCTATAACCGTCTCGGTTAACATCTCCGTGGCCAGAGAGGAGCGAGAATCGTGCTCCGACAGGGAGTCACGCGATTCTTGGACGAGTATGATGTCGATCACCATAGGCTCCATCAAACTTCTATTCCAAAAACTTAAGCTATCCATTGCCGCAGGGCGATCCCCCAACACTAAATTAAACCACCGATCGCTCTTCTTTATCTCGCCTCCCCGGCTAGGCGGCCGGTTCATCGGAACCCTTGAATCCAAAATAATGTGTAGGCTCTTTAGGAGAAACTGATTGAATATTTGCTCAAACCTTCCATGTTCACCATGAGGATAGCTGTGCAAATCCATTTCTTTATTTCAACCAAGCCTAAAAAACCTAGATGTCCCCCCAAAAAAATGAAGAAAAGAAAGTCTAACCCTAGATTCCCACTAACAACACAAAAATTGCAACTACAAATCAAATTTATTTACAGAAATGGTCAATTAAATCAACCCCAAACATCTAATAATTGTTTCTGGGTTCTACAGTTTATTTCCCCCCTATATTTTTCTAAAAACAATCTCTCTCATATGCATGCCTCTGTATATTGTATGCATACCTGAAAACATACCAAATAAGCAGATAAATTAAGCACACATTCAAACAGGGAGAAAATAATGAAATGAGAAAATGAAAATTAAGCTAATCACTGAAATTGCAGCTGAAAATGTTGCATGATTCAGTTCTTCATTCATGCAGCAGAAAATCCATCAATTACTTCAACAAATTCACCAACTACAGGAAAATGTTTCCAGGCATGAGATTCAATTTTTTGGTGTAAAGCAATCAAAAATCTCGGAACATAAAAACAAATCAAAAGCAAATTCAGGAATGGATCAAAAATTCCAAGCTAATAACAGCCCATTGCTATCTAGCATCTACAACCATAAATCTCAAGTTCGTCAACTGATTAAACACAAATTATTTTAAAAAATATATACTCGAAAAGATGAAAATGATTATAGTATTTCAAAATTCAGCAATTGAAATGATGAAAAAAAGTCGAAATGATTTCAAATAAAATAAGACTTACTTGAGAGAGCATAATTCCTCGAAAAGATGGAGTGTTTTTGGATCAAATTTGCGTAATTTAGAGAGAGAAAGATTGCGTATACTGCTAGCAGCAGGAGAGAGAAGAGCGAGGCAAGTGCTGATTTTATAGTTTATAATCAATCTTATCATTAAGAGTGAGATTAATTAATCACTTCTCTTACTAAACATCAATTAATCATTTTTTTCGAATTATATATGCATTGATTAATTTCAATTTGACATTATATACGTCAAATTTCTTTTTCCTTTTTTCTTTTTTTTCCTTCAAAACGGTTATATATTACGTCGAAGTTGCTATTGCAAATTCAATAATTCCAACGTCACGTCACTTTACATTTATTTTATTATATTAACATCCAATTCTTACATCATCGAAATCATATAATTAATTTATTTTATTCCGTAAATTCACAATGCATATAAATAAATACACTGAAAAGACTTCCCATCCAAACATTAGTTATTTAGATCCCATAATTATTTTTGTTGTCTTAATTTATTAATAAGATGTATTATTATATAGTATTTTCATTCTATTTAAATGATTAATCTTGATAATATTTTACGGGAAATTCTAATTTGGCAACACGCGACTAGATTCGCTTGAAAAACTTGTATTTGAAATTTAAAATATCTTCGGATAATTAGTAAATTAGCTTTAATTATTTCGTTAATGACGTGAGGTTTTTAAAGTCTAACTGAGACAGGTGTTTGTGGAGGAATGATTCTCTTATTTTTTCCACTGTATTTTCCCTAAAATTTGATCTTAGCCATAAACCATGATTACAAAAGTGGGTCCAATGCTAATCAAACCATGATAAATTAGGAATATACAAGAAATCAGAAGCTCAAAATCAGATGCAAAATTACCGAATTAGGCTAATTCAATATTGTGGTCATGTTGCGTTGCGTGGTTATCAAAATATTAAGTTAATAATGCAGGCCAAAAAGTATCTTTATTATAATCGTATATCCTTTTTGTCGATTACTTTTCCTATTTATGTATATATTAATCATTATAAATTAACCGATATAGTTTCACATAATTTGGTTTACATTGCTTCAAACCATATATCAATTATCTCATTTAGCTGCATTTGATTATTATGTTGCAAATATGTAATTACATTCTAACGTGGGCAATGTTACCCAATAACACTTAAATCTAAATATAGAGATGTTAACTATATTGCACCAACACAATAACAACATTAGACACATCCAACTTAAAACAATTAAAAAATGAATCATAAATCCGTGGAGTTGGAGTGTGCTTAGAGGGCTAAAAAAGGGATTTTTCTAATTATTTTTCTTTTATTAATCTTGAAACGAGCAGGTACAATATTTTTGTAACAACGTTTCACTTCTTTATTGAAAAATGTCACGTTTCTCAATTTTTACAAATTACTAAACAATGTTTGAATTTTAATCAATAATGTGTCGCACAAATCTAATGTTTATCCCTTCTCTCGAACGACACATTTATAGTTCCACGTCAGATCTAGTGTGTCATGTTCATATTCCAAAATCAAAAAATTGAGCCTTTTGATTGATTTAAGAATTACTATGTACCAACATGCGAAATAAGACTAAAAAGTAAAAAGCATTGTATTATTGACAAAAATGTCGAAAATTGTAACAAAATATTACACCCCTCTTTAAATTATACTCCACTTAATGGTAAAGTAGATATTATAATCCACATCTACATTTAAACATACAAATATTTACTCAAACCATATTCTACGTAATTCGTTGTATCAAATTTGCAGCAGTGGCTCCACTTTACTAGAGCAAATAGAAATGAAAATGATATTTAGTACATGGGGAATTTTGTAAAATACTTGAGCTAAGATAGTTTTGTATATATTATACTACTATATTACTAATTTCCATTTTTTATGTGAATATATTACTATTATTTATAGATTATTACATGGGGCAATGAGCTTACATCATGATACATTGATATTGATCTATGCTGGAAATTTGATGTTGGCAATCAAGTTATGGGCCCATTTATTAATTATTTATAGTTAAAATTATGGGTGGCCCATCATCTCAACGGGATTTATTTGTGGTCCATAAAAAATGAAATTTGGGCCCAGAAAAAGCCCTTTCATCTTTTTGTTTAATTAATATTATATTCGATTAATCTCCTATATATTTGGACCTTGAAATTTTCAATTGACTCAAATATATTTCTGAACATGCACAACTATTTGGGCATGACATTTGCAGTTCACAACTTGTTTGATATTTGTTGAGTCATGCAAGCGATAGTCAGATTTTTATATGTATCATTTAGCTCGTTTGTCATTTAATCTGAATAAATTTTAATTAAATGATTGTTCATATAATTTAAAATAAATAAAAGATAATTATTCCACTTCACATTAAATTTTTTACTCTTAATATGAAATTAATGACACAAAAGACAGTGAAATCTTCCGCCTTCTGTGTCTCATTCGTCTCGCTAATAATTTCGTTGAAAAAATAATATTATTGTGATATACAATTCCTAATTATTAAATATTACAAAAAATTGAAAACTAAAAAAAATACTACCAGATTATGAAATAATCAATCTTATTAATTAATTCTTAACTAAAAGTTGAAAGTTAATAAATACTCGTACACCTTTATTGAATATATCATTATAATCGATCCCAACCTAATTAATAGTTACAAAATCAAATTAGAAATACAATAAATTAAAAATTAAATGGGAAAAACTCATTTTCTCTCACACGCGCACATATCCTCTTCTTCGTTTTTGTAATTTTCTCAGGAAGTCCCACATAATTTATTTCTTTCTAGAATATTCCACATAACTTAAATAGAAAGAAAAAAGGTTGAAAATAATTCGAACCAAACCCAAAAACAATTTTTCTATACAGTGTTACTTATAATAGTCATATTCGATAAATCGAAAAAAGTAACTCGTTTGCGATTTTCGCCTGCAACAATTTCAAAGTCAATAGCTTATACTAAAACACGCTACGAATCTTCGCAATATTTCAAGCTTCACGCTCATTTTTTTCAAGTACTAAAAGTCATGTTCATATTAATTAATGGTGTATACATCCTTTTTTCATGTCGATTGCCCATGATTTAAAATACAATTTGGAGGAAATCACGTATATAAATAGCAATAAAGTCACATAAGATAATCGAATTTAGACTAGACAAGTTAGGAAAAATGAGCTTCAATTAGACTGTATCGAAAATCACTTTCAATCACGACTCATCCACTCTACTATTAAACCGCAGTCACACACATTACATAGATCAATACATGTAAGTAAGAAATCTTTATAATATCGATAAACCAAAACATAAAATCGATGAATAAGAGATGAATGAATATAAATAGAATTTTAGCCCACTCAAAAATTCGAACTAATTAAGGTGCTTATTAGGGAATTTTTCGTGCATAGAATTTACTGTACTGTACATGCGTAATTTATTTTATATATTTATCATTCTTACTTTATCCTAACCCAAATTTAAAATGTACACACACACATATATATATATATATAGTGCATAACAAGAGTAAAAATCATTTAATTCTTTTTACTGATATACTTTGTTTATTATGTTATATAAAAATGTAATTAAACTTTAACATGCAGAAGAATGTAGAAGCATATCATTTGAAAGGTAATCAAAGTCAAATAAAAAGACTTTATAAATTAGAAAGAATTGTCACATATATTTGTGAAAAAAAGACCCTATACATATCTCTCTCTCCTTCATTGGTATTTCCTCTTCAAACTAAATCCAACACTAAACATCAATATTTCCCTTTTAATCTCCACTACCTTTTCCCCTCTCATATCCCAATATAATAAATGAAACCATCGTGGCTAAATCCCTCCGCCGGCCCGGCGGCGGCGCCGCCGCCGGAGAATCGAGAAACGCTGCTGAAGAGAAACGAGGAGGTGGAGAAGGAGCTGCGGCGCAGCCTCGAGAGGGAGGAGAAGATGAGGAGAGAGCTGCAGAGAGCGTGGGAGCGGCTGCGGGTGGCGGAGGAGGCGGAGGAGCGGCTGTGCTCGCAGCTGGCGGAGACGGAGGCGGAGGCGGCGGAGAATGCAAGGGAATATAGAGCTCATGTGATGGCATTGATGGATCAAATCTCTCATGGAAAATCGCAGGAAAAAATTCTATGATCATCATCGTGTTTCGGTCATCTCACAATCTCTATTATTTCATTTATTTATTTTTTATTTTTTTTTCGGATGAGTTGCTCTGTCACAAACTCTATGTTGCATGTCCGTGTCTTGCTCTTAATTTTATTATTTTAATAAGAGTAGTATTTATTACAAAAAAATGCAATTTAAAAAAAAATATATACCTTCTGGAATAAACAATCCAAAATCTATGTTGCATGTCCGTGTCTTGCTCTTAATTTTATTATTTTGCAATTTAAAAAAATATATACCTGATTCTGGAATGAACAATCCAAAATAATTATTTTTAACCAAAAAAAAATACAATTTAAATATAAAAAGAAAATATATACCATAACATTACATGGATTAATCAAACTAAATAATAACATATTCAAATTGAAGAAAAAAATAATAATGAAGAAAATTGATTGTGGAACATAGAGTGTGAGATGGAGATTGGGACAAATCGATGATCCCATATGCTTTTTCTGTATTCTATTTTTATATGTCTTAAAAATTTGGAAAGAAGTGGCGTCTTTGCATATAAATGTTTTGTTGAGTTGTTTGCGTTTAAAATATATAAGATGAATTTAATATGTTCATTTTACTGCAAATTTTATCTCATAATGCACGAAGTTAGCTACTTGAATGGGACTAGTAATTGATGAGTTATTGTATGTTTATTGAGTTAATTATTGTAACAATTAATGTTAGCGATCTGTCAAATTATTGTCATGCATCACGACATTGACATGGAAGGGGTAAAGGGTTTCTTGTTAGGCATAAATTACCTACTTCGACTTTCTTTCTTTTTTTGAGAAATTACCGACTTCAACTTCACATGTGTTTATATAGTGATGTGATCATACTTTAAAAATAAACATTAATAGCTGTAAATGAGTTTATGGAATAGATTGAAAAAATAGTATTCATTATGCTCCTTTTTTGTATAAATAAAATAAGCATGTGTAAGGAAATAATAGAAATATGTCTAATTGTAACACGTGTTTGCAAAATCTACTTGCTATCAATTTGTGCCAGACATAAGTATGAAGGCAATGATGTGAATGTTAATCTAAAAATTAGATGGTACGTGATTATATTAATATTCTCATAAACCATATTTCAGACGAGGGGAAATTAATATATATCGAGCTAATTTTGAACAAACTCACTATTTACGAGTTCACTATACTCACAAGTCACATCATATCTAAAAAGATCAAATAATCCATTAATAGAGAAAGTCAAAACTATTATCTAATTAGTTGAGGATCAATTATCTTGGACTTAACCCCATAACGTTTTTTTCTAAATATAGATGCTTACGCAACCTAAATATATATTTGAATAAATAATTTAGTAATGTCATTTGTAGAATATATGGTGCGTGCCAAAAAAGAAAATAAAAAAAAGGCAATTAATTGTTTTCATGCTATTAATTGATTATTTGTGGAGAAGTCGCTTTCAAGTTATTCAACTATGGATGCTTCACGACGATGCATTCAAGTCAATGAGCATTGAGAAATAGTTTTATTTTAATTTTAATCAATAAACATTATGTAGGTTATTAATTAAGTAACCATATATATACTGTTTAAATTCCTATTCATAACGTTTTCATATTCCATCAAAAGAAAAATATGCATAATCTCGAACACCGTTTTATTTTAATTAATTACATTTTATACATACTCCATTAATTTGGCAAATATAAAAGTGCATATTTGGTTATATCAGTTACTCTCGACCCAAATTAGCATAAAATCAAATTTATATATATACTTATTTAATTATATACTGAAAAAGTATAAGGTAGTTGTTTATCAAAATTATAAAAACAATTGTAGTAGCTTGAACTTGAAGTACAAGATTATTATGAAAGCGATTGGTAAAATAATTCAAATTTTCTTATTCGGAAAATTTTGCCATCAAACAATTGAAAATGCTCGCACGTGCAGTCGTATGAATGAAAGACTCGACTTTGGAATTCGACTATTTCAAGATATATTCTTCATTTCATAAGTAAAAGGTATTCTTTCATTTCTCTTTTTTCACAATGATGAAAAAAAAATATTGTTATACTTCTATGTATGCAATGTATAATTTTAATAAGAGATTGCGGCTTGCGGCGTTAATTGTCAGTTTATTTATAATTTCGACATATTTTTTGGGAACATTTTAGCTACTACCTTATTTTTTTATTTTGTAACAAATTCAGCATCGTATATTATGCTCACATAGAGAAAAAATCTCATCATGTCATTTTTTAGCTCACTATTTTTTTAGAATGACGAATTTGCTATAAATCAAAATATGATGTCTAAATTATAAAGTTGCAAAAATAATGGATTAAATAAGAATCCAATTTCTATTATGGATTGTGATTAAAGTGGTCCCAAAACGCACACGCATAATTGTGATTGAATATTACAGCCCACACGTTAAGAGAGAGGGGAAGCCATTTTTATTAACGCAATCAATGACGATAGCCCAATAAAATAATATCTATAATAAAATAATATCTATTGACATTGCTACCAAAACACCATTCAATTTAACACCATGACAAATTCCAAGTGGATTTATTGTTTGTCCATTCATACTTTGGGAAATTCTATTTTAAAGCCTCTAAACTATTTCTCTTGCCCTACTACTTATCATTGTAATTTTAATTTTCATCATACAAAATTCTTGGACTTGATCTTTAAATTAATTTAGTTAGATTCTTTTTTTTTCATCTCTTTAAGTTAGGACTTATGGGTACATAAATTAATATTCATTTTAATATAGCAAATCATTCATATAATTACTCAAGTTGAACTAAAATCCGATATCGTAAAATAAAAGGCAAATATTACTTTATATCATTACTTTTTATCCTCAAAATTATATTCGAGGCGACACTTTCATCACCTGAAATCTCACGTGACATGTCAGAGCAGACGTGGAAATATGCGTATAAACACATAACATCATACTTTTCACACGAATGTCAGACAACGTCGTACACTCGTACCACACGTGATTTCATGTCTCCAAAATATACCATCTTAGTTATAAAACTGTGAAAATATAAAGTTATTCGAATCAACTAGAAAGGCTATTTATATCGAAGAAATAACTTATAGTGACATATCTATAAAATCGTGAAAACATTAAATTACTCACATCACCTGAAATCTCATGTGACATGTTTGAGAATATGTAGAAATATGTGTATATAAACACATAACATCATACTTTTTCACATTAATACCAAACGAAATTATATCACGCACGAGTTCACGTCTCTGAAATACCATCTCAAGATATAGTCGTGGAAATAATATATCGAATAATCTCGAAAAGGGCGTTTATTTGCAAGGAATAAACTTATAAGGACAGATCTATAAATAGACCGAACTCAAGGGATCACAAACCCAAACATTTTGGAGAGAGAAAACCAAAACCAAATCGGAACCTCTCAATTCACCAAGAAAAAAAAGAGAGCAGATACATTGAATCTGGACACCCCCAATTCACCCCTATAAAACCATCATGCACGTAGCATTTCAATTTCAATTTCAACCAACTAAACTCATAAACACAAAACCCCCCCCAAATCTCTCCACACAAATTTCAATTCCAATTTCAATTTTCCACTACTCAATTCTCCATTAAATGGCGCCAAGCATCGCGATCCCCTCCGCCGCGCCGCCGCCGCACAAAAAAGGCGACGCGGCGGCGCTCAGGCGGCGGAACGAGGAGCTGGAGCGTGAGCTGAGGGAGAGCCTGGAGAGGGAGGAGAGGATGAGGGCGGAGCTGCGGCGGGCGACGGAGCGGCTGAGGGTGGCGGAGGAGGCGGAGGAGCGGCTGTGCTCGCAGCTCGGCGAGCTCGAGGCGGAGGCCGTGGGCCAGGCCCGCGAATATAGGGCCCGAATTGTGGAGCTGCTTGAGCAGCTCTCCGCCGCGAAGAATGTGGTGCAACAAAATTCCCCATTTTTCTAGCTTCATTTCTCAATGATGTACATTTTGTTTTATCGCTTTCGATTTTTGTAGAGTTACCACTTTTTTTGAGGTATAACTAAAAGAGCTGCGTTACTCGTCGTATATATGTTGTAAAAGTTTGATCGAATTTATTTAGTGGAATTTGTTACATATATGAATAAATGATGAATCTCGTACTTGGCAGTTTTTGGTTAATCAAGTAAATTTGATTTGAAAATATAGAAGTATTAATTTCAAAATTTAAATAAGCAGTACGCATTTTTTTTCATTATTGAAATTTAAATTCGTAAGCTTCGAAAATGTTCTATAAATCGATACGATGATAAACGAGTAAACATTATTGACAACGCAGAAGTCAGAACTCAAATTTGATTGGATTATACGATTTTGTTAGGACGAATATGCCCTCCATTTCAATTGGATGGGATAGAGTGTTAAGGAATCCAAAATATTCAAACCAGGACTTTTGATTGGTGGGTACCTTTAGCATATTTATATATTCATATTTTGATATTTACAATGTTACCAACAAAATAAAATCTATCTTAAAACTCCAAGAAATAAAAATATTTTGAGCTTCTTTTATTTAAACATGCGTTGTATAATTGTTTGCGATTGCTTGCTCGAAATCGGTAGAAAAGAGGCAAAGAGTTGTAATTGTAAATATTATTTAAAATCAGCAAGCTAAATTACGATTTTCAGTTTAGTTTTCTTTAAAGAATTTAATCTAAATTAAACTCACTCAAGTAACAAGTAGTTTTGATTTGATTTCTAAGCCTAAAAAAAAATTTAAGCCTTCTTGGTGTACCTTTTTTCTTGTCTTTTAACGTTTCACAAATTTTTTTTTAAAATAAATGCAGAAATTTTAAATGACCTCATCACAGAGGACTCGAATCCGAGACCTTTGGTTTCGGGCATTAACCTTCTACCACTAGACCAAAACACACACACACATAGTTTCATAACGTTTTTTTGTTGAGGAAGATGGGACATTGCAAACGATATATAGGCAAACAACAAAATCATCGTAAGGAGTTAGGAAAAATCACAATTTTTTACACTTAATAGATGCATTTTTATTGTTTGTTGTAAAAACGGTCACATCACAATGTGTCCACAAGGAAACGAAAGTCGGCCGCGTCAAAATTCAATAATTTGAACCAAAATCAAAAGGTGGTGTTAAATCTATGAAGTTTAAAAATAATTCTATTGAGCTAGATTTCTATCATGTGCAAGTGCAGCAGTGTTGAAATAAATCAAATCAAGAGACCATTAAATTGATGTAAAGCTCTCAATCAACAACACTTCCTTGAATATTACTTAACGACATAACTGAATATCATATTTCTTTGATTAAGATCCCAAATGAAAAAATCTAACACAACATTCTACCACATAACATAGCCATGGAGCAAAATTCTCGCCTTCGATCTCTTTGTCTCTTAGAAAAGATACTATTCTCTAGCAACGCAATCGTACCTTAGCAGGTATAGTCATCGCCAGCACTTCTTCAACGAGCCCCCTTCCGCCTGTCTTTAAACTCGGGTTCCCTGCCGACACTAATACAATCACAACTCCAAAATTTCACAGAAATCGGAAAAATTGTTACATAGACTAAACATTCATTACCTCTCTATGTGCTCCAGAATGAGCAATCTTGGCCCGGGTGGGATTTTCACGTCTCTGAGAGCACTGAAATTTGACGAGGGAGAAAGGACGAAGTTGTTAAGCAAAGATTCTGACTTCATATTTCTAGACTTTATCGGTGAAACCTCGGAGTTTACCTGTCGGTTATCAATGGGAGTGTGGTATCTGTTAACATTCCTCTCTTGAAATTCTTCTCATAGTTCTGCAGGCCAAGGTTATTCAGCATCGATCTCGTTTTCACATAATTCAGATCTTCAACTGGTGGTTGTGAAAACTTCTGCCCAATCTGTGTCGACCAATACAAAAGGGTCTCAGGATAACAGAAATTATGAATTGGTAATGCAAAACTCTAAATTGTTTTACATGTGTCTTAATTCAAGTAAGCAAACTCGGTTAATTCCCCAATCGAAATGCTAGTTATAGTGGAAATAACGGGTGTACAAGGACAAGTTCCATGGAGTCGAGTGAAATCACCTGGAAAATTCCACCTTGAACAAGTGCAAAGAAAAGACCGGAAGTAAGAGCATTTGCTGCCGGATTCGGGCCGCCCATACCACTGACTAACGAGAACAAGGCCCCGGAACCAAAAGCTGCAGCCATACTACAGTAAGCAATACAAGATTCTTAGCATTCAAATCAGAAGAGAGAGAGAGAGCATCCAGCTAGACTACTAATTGATTAACTCAACATTATCAGCTTCAAATCTAATTATAATCTGAATTCGAGCTTGAGTTTCATAATTCATTGTACTGCGTCTTAACATGCTGGACTCAGTTATTAAACTTATCCCAACTCTCACAATTAAGCTAACAATCTGAATTTGTTGATTCATGGTATTGGCGGAAACTGAAGGACTAATCTCCAATTAGCAGAAGTAAGAAAATCACTTGGGTATTTTTTAAAATCTTCAACATTGGCATAGTTCCAACAATCCATACCTGGTCTGAACATCATCCTTGCCTCTCAGTCTTTTCATGACACAAGAAATACCGGCATTTGCACCCGTCATGACAGCAAAGTTGCGAGCTTGTACGAACGGACCTCCAGCAAGAGCCTGAATTCATAAAACGAGGCATAAGCATCAATTGACTCTTTTTTACCCAAATATATCATTCAAAAGATTAACCAATACGAGTCCAGTTACAAGAACTTCCTAAAGCATAAAAGGCGTCCGAATCTTCTTCGTCTACTTAGCTTGGCTTACAAACCCCATCCACTAAACATAATTAGCAAACAATTCAACCCCAAACCCACAGACCAACCCCAAACACCCCAATCCCCAAATCATCCTAAACAGTCAAATTTTCCTAATGAAATAAAACAATACCAAAACCATAAATTCAGCTGCAAAAACGAAGATATGTACTAATATTTTCACAAACTCACAATCACTAAATCTCCACCCCTAAAAAACATAATTTCTCCAACATAGCAGAGCAACCCCCACCTCAAACACCCCATCACTCTAAACAATCAAATTATCCTAATGAAATAAAAAAATACCAAAACCATAAATTCAGCTGCAAAACGAAGATATGTACTAATTTTTTCACAAACTCACAATCACTGAATCTCCACCCTAAAAAACATCACACATCCGATCCAACATAGAAGAGGAAGGAATACATGTATAAGAACAATTAAACAAACCTATCAATAAACACCAAATTACACCAATATATTCATTTCATTTTCCAATTAGGAAAAAAAAGGTATACCTGCGCCTGTTTGAGCGACGCCATAGCATCGGGATTGAGGCTGCCGGCGTTAGGCGGCGGCATGAGGAGCGACGACCCGTCGCCGCCGGTGAGAGTTCCCATGAAGCCGCCGATAGCGGCGCCCTGGGCGGCGCTGGTGATAGTTACCACGGCGGCCTCAACGGGGAGCGACTGCTTCGCCAGCCACCCCTTGAACTTCAATTCCACCTCCTTCAGTTTGGCCTGCACCAGCGCCACCGGATTCTGCTGAGAACTCCCCATCAATCCGCCGGCCTTCGTTGGGATTTCCACGGCCATTAATCCTTGCTTGCTTTCAGTTGAGATTCGAGATTGGGCGTGGATGATTTTCTGATGTTTTCCCCTCTAATCTAGGGTGAATTTGAGAGAGGATTTTGGGGATAGTGAGATTTTGGGGGAAGAGGTTGCAGATTTGTGGAGGTTTTAGGGAGTGGGGATGAATGAATTGGATAACAGTAATTTATTTGTATTTTCATTTTGACCCCTCAAACTCCAGTATTGCAAAATTTGAATTACATACACAGTTTTTAATTTTTTTCATTTTACTTTTTTAGGTAAAATGATAATCAATTTATTAACGGCAAACACATGGTACATTGTTTGTAATTTTTTTTATTAACGTAATAAATAATCGACCACGATATTCGAATATTGTATGATGTATCGATATATTTCGGATTTAGAAAATCATACTCCCTCCGTTTCATTACAGGCGTTTATATTTTCTATTTTGGACGTCCCATTACAAGCGTCTACATCCATAAAAGGAAATAATTAGCAATTTTCTCTTTTCTACTTTATCATTTAAACTTTTCTCTCTCTTACTTTATTACTTCTTTAATTATGTTTCTACTTTTCTCTTTCCTACTTTATCATTTAAATTATTTTCTCTCCTACTTTTATCTAACTTAATCACTCTCTAAATACTTATTTTTTAATCTCCGTGCCCTTAGTTACATAAACGCTTGTAATGGGACGGAGGGAGTATTATACAGTAATGTTAATTGGTTGGGGGCGGTACCATTGCCACTTAATTGTTATTTAAAGACACATTAATCATATTATGTATTTTCCAATTTTCAGTCATTTGTAATAAATATCCTAAATTTACTTTTTAGAAAAAGACTCAATTTTCAATATTTTTTGGAAAATATTATGCCTCTCCCGCATCACTGAATCTAGTACTCCCTTTGTCCCATTCTTCTTGTCCCCTTTCTTTTGGGCACAGAGATTAATAAAGTAGAGTTGATGAGTGTGAGATGGTGTGGTACACATGGGGTCCACATACTTTTGTGTGTTAATTATTGCCAAAAAAGGAAATGGGATAAGAAGAATGGGACGACCCAATAAGAAAAGCGAGACAAGAAGAATGGGACGGAGGGAGTAATAGGGATGAGAGGATGGATGGATGGAGACTGAAGAGATGAGTATGGTGAGAGGTTCATTGCAAAATATGGAAAATCTTGCCACACTTCACTTGATTTGGGGAATGAATCCCATTGACATAACATTGACTATTCCCAATCGCCACACCTTTTATCACAAAGCTGAAGCTGAGAGGGCTGATGCTCAAATCCCCTGCTGCTGCGACTGTGTTCCCTCCAAATCTTTCCCATCTCACATTGGAGGTTTCTTACCTTGAAGAAGATCGGTAAGCTACCAAAACTACTCTACCTCAAATTACATAAACGCCCTTACTCGGGTGAAACGATGCATGTGTTGCATGACGGATTCCCCTGCCTCAAAACCCTTTCCATTTTGGGAATGCGTTTATTGAGAGTTATCAACATAGAAAAAGGTGGGATGCCGCAACTCAAACATCTCCGATTCCGGTACTGCCCCAATCTGACCACTAGGAATCTGCCGGAACACATCAACATATCAACTCAATAACCAAAAGAAGGAACCTAGTTTGATATCCATTTGTATTTTCTTCGGATTTCTTATGCTTTGGATCAATTTTATACTTGTTAATTTGAATGTGTTATAAGCATGTATGGTATACAATTATATTTTTAAAATTTAATGTCTGTTTTTTTAACTAATTATAGAATATTATGATTGATAAAATCATAATTATGATATACTAATTAAATGATTTATTCGAAATGCCATTTTAGTAATACTAGTACGTGTGCCCGTGCAATGCACGGAATAGTTTTAATTAAATAAATAAAAAAATAATTATAACTAAAATTAAATGAAAAAGGTTAAATATAAAATTATCTAACATAGAATACAAATTATGGGTAATATCGCCTAAAATCGGGAACCATTAAGATCTTAACCAAAATATCCTAGTGAAATATATAATCAATTATAAATCAATGTGCTTGTTTATTCTTTATATGTACATTTTGTGTGGAATTCTAAATCCCAACCATAATTGTTTAGAAATGCTACTACATAATTTTGATATATTAACTAAAGTAAACATCAAGGACAAATTTCACACTAATACACGTATTATTATTATTATTATTATTATTATTATTATTATTATTATTATTATTATTATTATTATTATTATTATTATACCATGTTTATTAAATATTGTATTATTATATTTGATAATATTATAAATATACAAGTTAATAAAAAATATTATACCAATTTTAGATATTTTATCATTTTCAAACTCACGACCTCGAGCATATATTTTATATTTATAAGATCTTTTGTACAAGAAAGTGGTAACGATTGTAAATTTGACAATATTGAAAAACAAAATAATGCAATTAAAATTTCTTAATACCCTAATTAGAAGCCAATGATTCCATCAATACATGTTTGAGATTTTTTTACGGATACATTATGAGCTCGTTTGTTGCGAGATATAAGTTATTTACATCTTGGTGTTATGATCAAATGCATTCCCTATTTAATGTATAAAATAGAAATCATTTCCAATCCTTAGATCATAAAAATTTACGGTAGATTTATCATTTTGTTGGATGAATTCGTACCAGCTAGGGTTCGAATTCCATGAGGGACGAAATTTTATATTTTTCTGAATTCAGATACTTAAGCGGCGAATTCATACTTGTTTGCTTGTTCGCATTTTATATGTTAAGGGTGGTTTTCACAATATCCAATTCCCATACATCATAATATCTTGTGACTTTATGGGTGTGTGTGGTGTGGTCGATTTGGAAGGCAAGAAATAGGGTTATTTTTTGAAATGATGAGTGGAATCACGAAAAAGTTATGGGGGAGTGCTGGGAGTCTTGTTGTTTAAGGGGGTCTGATTTTCGCTCCAACTTTATAGCTTGGAGCTCGAGTCCGTGGCTACGTTGCTGTTAGTTTACGTTTGCCGCGCAGGCCATGCGGCTGTTTGTTGTCTTATGACTCGGTTTCAATAAAGCTTTCTTTTTCTTATAAAAAAAAATATCTTGTTTGCAATTTGAAAGACAATATTATTTGCAGAGCAAGCTTGTAAATAAGGTTGGATTATGATGAAAACTAATTTTTCATAATTAGAAATCTACTAACTACAGTTAATTCACTTTACGACATAAAGTTAATACACTATTGGTTGAGGTACAAAACGACTTTGTTCATCAATATAATCATAGTGCAATAACTTTATATGTAAAATATATTAGCAAGTAGATTCATACGAAAAACAGCTTCATATTTGATCTTTTCCCATATAATTTTGTTTGAATTTTGAATACTACTGAACTAAAATAACCCTAGTCAAAATGCATTACAAATTATTGTATTTAATTTAATAAACACAAAATTGCATACACAATCAAAATATGTAGGTTGAAAAGCATTTGTGTGGGTTGCAATCTCAACTTGATCTTTTCATTCGCCATTTAAATTTTGTCCCCGAGCAATCTTTGAGTCGTCTTTGAGATTTATTGGATATGTATCCATAATCTTCTTGGACTTCTTCGAGCTTTACAATCTCGATACAGATGATTTTGTCTTGTTTAGTATGTTGAACTTGACTTGAGCGTTGTGACATCAATATGGTTTAAAGACATTACCAATAAGTTTCCATGGTCTTCTTGGACTTGATCTTCGAACTTTACAACGTCAATATGGAGAACTTATGTCTTGCTCATGAAGAGTTAGTTGGACTTGACTTGAGCAATGGGACATCGATGTGGTTTGAGACACTTGCGACGAAAAAACGCGTTGCTTCTACATGGAATGCATACGCCCTGAACCACATGAGAAATCTTGAATATTGGAGAGAATTTCGCAATAGAAAAATTCTTATTGAATTTATTGAGCTATTCAATTATGATTTGGTGTCTCTTTGAATTGGACGGAAGAATCATATTTATAGTTGTAGGGAAAATAGACCCCGTGATAAATTACTACAACCACCAAACTTATATATTTGTCGTCACTTGTTAAAGGCCGTGTTAAAAATCAAATTCGATCCAAAATTCGTGTATTAATATGTAAATTTCCCTATCATATTTTCTACTATCTTATATGATGGAAAACTTTGTAACTAAATATATCATCACTATTCCATGCCACGTCGATTTTTAAATATTTATTATTGATTTCCTTTCTGCCATTGTGATGAATGACAACATAAATTAATTAGATTACTTTTTTAGGGGAATAAATTAAATTACTTTTGAAACTTGATTTCATTGGTAAAATGAAACATACCTATGTTTGATTTTGGACGGAAAGAGCACGTATTAGGTGTAATAACATGATGAGTAATTAATGTTCACAATAATTTCAAAAAAATAATTAGATGGTAAATTGCTGCATGGATCTAAAGAATATGAAAAGATATAGGAAGAAATCTACACAGGCAGTCTTTTAGAAAAGAATACTACTATAATTATTTACAATTAAAACATGAGGGATAATTGTCCATTTCCAGCACTAAAACAACTAAACAAGCTCTGGAATCGAAATCCATATAACTTTTACTTTTGAGGCTCAACACGGAAATGCGCTGCATCTGTGTAAGTGTTCACATCACTTTCTAATTAGCCCTCTCTCTCTCTCTCTCTCTCCTCCTGGTTTTTTATTCGCTCCGTGGCCGAGACGCGCTCTCCTCCTGTATAGATACACCTTAGACTAATACTTGTGTGTTCGCTTGACTGGATCTGGCATTTGACCTCACGCTTTCAAGGTAATTCCCTTCTGAATCCAGCGTTTTAGTATGTATCTGATTAGGGCTTTTGCTCTCTTGTTCGGATTAAAAACTTGGGACGATGATTTTCTTTGATTGACTTTATCAGATTTGTTGATTTCGGGCTGATCGGTTGTTCTTTGGTACTTTTCTGCAGATCTGTCTACAACTCATGAATCTTTAGCACTTCTGTTTCGAGGTCATTCGATAAAGTTCAAATCTTGAGCTTTTGGAGCATTAGAAACTTGTGATCCAGCTCTTTGATTTTGAGTTTACTTTCGATTTCCGCGGATCGTTTAGATCTGAAATATTTTAGCTGATTTGGAGAAGAAACGGCGACTTATTTATCAGATCTGCTTCGAGAGATCAAATTCAGATCGTGTCGCTGCAGAGAAATTGGGGGATTTTCCATTTGAAATTTTGTGATCAAACTGCTCTGATTGTGTTTCTGGAAATGTCTGTGTTACACAAAAGTGATTCGATTCAAATCCGGGAGGTTTACGCAGACAACCTGGATGAAGAATTCGCACTGATCCGTGAAATCGTGGATGAGTATCCCTTCATCGCCATGGACACCGAGTTCCCGGGCATTGTGATCCGCCCCGTCGGCAATTTCAAGAGCTCCAACGATTTCCACTACCAAACATTGAGAGACAATGTTGATTTGTTGAAGCTGATTCAATTAGGGCTGACATTCTCCGACGATAAGGGGAACTTGCCGACTTGCGGCACCGACAAGCACTGCATCTGGCAGTTCAACTTCCGCGAGTTCAACCCCAACGAGGACGTCGCAGCCCTTGACTCAGTCGAGCTGCTGCGCCAGAGTGGCATTGATTTTGCGAGGAACAACGACAGGGGCATTGATGCAGCACGGTTTGGGGAGCTCCTGATGTCGTCTGGGATCGTTCTGAACGGCGATATGCATTGGATCACGTTCCATAGTGGCTATGATTTCGGGTATTTGCTCAAGATCTTGACTTGCAGGAAGCTACCCGAGTCCCAGGAAGGGTTCTTCACCTTGATCAATGTGTATTTCCCGGTTCTTTATGACGTCAAGCATTTGATGAAGTTCTCCAACAGCCTCCACGGTGGGCTGAGCAAGCTGGCCGAGCTGCTCGAGGTGGAGAGGGTCGGGATCTCCCACCAGGCGGGCTCGGACAGCTTGCTCACTTCGGCCGCCTTCATGAAGATGAGGGAGAAGTTCTTCAATGGAGCAGTGGAGAAGTATGGTGGTGTGTTGTATGGTTTAGGTGTTGAGAATTGACTGCTTCAGTAATGTTGTTAGCTACTAGGGCAGATTGTGAAGGGAAAAAAATAATAAGGAAAATGTGATTTGTAGATGTTGGCTAAAGTTAGATGTTGTGCACTGCCTAATATTTGTGGTGCCACACATTTGTACACTATACATGTTTTAGTTTGTGAATTTGAGTTATAAATTTGTGTTTTCTGCGGTTTCTCTATGCTCGGTTTCTGCTATTTTAGTAGATTTCGTGTTTCGTCACGTTTCTCATTAAGCCTCGGTCTAGATTTGATGTGGGATAAATTGTGATTTAGTAATTGGTGTAGTTTATCTCTCACATGAATTTTGCCGAAAGAAATGGGATTCCTTCATCCTATGATATTTCATTTGTTGACTAAGCAAAGCAATTTTGTTTCGTCTTTTTGAGCAATTGAGTGGGCTCGAATTTCATATTCCCAACTGTAATTTGCCTCATTGGGGACAGACTATAATTTTCATATCGAAAAGGGTTCAAACTTCAAATTTGTATCAAAATAACTGCTACACTTTCATTTTTACTTCAAATATACTCTCTCCATTCCTAAGAAATGGTCCATATTTCATTTCGAAATATCCGACGAGAGTTGATACGTTTACTTTTCTAAATATTTTATTAATCACATGACTTTAAATAATATATATTCTTATCATCACTTTATACTACTTTTTATTCTTACAAATGTCTTATTCGTATCTCATTTCTCAATCTTCAAATGAAAATATTATACTTTTCCTAATAATGGTAAAAAGGAATCATAATTATATTAACGTAGTTCATTAAATGACGATTTTGATTATATTTAAAATATTCTGAGATTCCGCATAGTCATTATGTTTCCTAAGTTTCCTCTTATTATATACTAATAATAATAATAATTAAGAAATGAAAGTAAGTATACCTATTTTGCCATGAATTGTAGGTTGATGCAATTTCATACCCTTTAAAGAAAGGGTTAATATCACTTAATGTCCTAACGTTTCGTAAATTTTCACTTAATGTTCCAATCTAAGCATATTCTTATTTTAATGCCCAACTTTTGAAAAAAAATTACTTAATGTCCCGCCGGTGAAATTCCGGCGTTAGATGCCTATGTGGCTTACCGGAGTGCCAAGTTTGCCTCCACATCACCAAAAAAATGAAAATAAAAAATAAAAAATTGACTGAACAACATCACCGACATCTTTGCAAAATATCCCGAGCTCTCCACCTTCAACCACTACCTGACTGTGACGTTGCTTGCTCCGGAGATCAACCGCCGCAAAACCATCACCGTGTGTGCCGTGGACAACGCCACCATGGACGTCCTCCTCTCGAAGCACCTGACCCTCGGCGCCGTTAAGAACGTCCTCTCCTGATAAACGCACCCTTTACTTGTTTAGTCGCGTTATATCTTGATGATTTAGATCGTTATAGGTATGTTTATGTGGTTTGATAGCTTGTTTTGTGTTGTTTGGAGAAGATATCGCTCTTGGGGTATTTGTTGTTGTTTTGTAGGTTTTTGGACCTATTTTGGATGAGCGAGACGAGAGATATCATAGTCAAGAAGGACAAGGGCGAGAAATGTGAAGAACGAAGATGGAATTGAAGGCCCCAGGGCCTAGCGGCCGCCGCTAGGACAAAATGGCCAAATTTCAGAATGTCTGTCCAGCCCTGCAACCACCCTAGCGGCCGCTAGGGTGGCCGCAAGGCGCTAGTGCGATTTTCAAGAAGCGCGGAAATTTGACGATTTTCGGGGTTTTTCGTATATTTTCGATTTGTACAACCCTAGTATGTATTAGACCATATAAATACCCCAATGTAGCATTGTTCTAGGGTTCCCAACTTTCATATTTCTAGCGTATTTTATTCTTAGTGTAGTTTACTTTCAAGCTTTAGATTTCTACTTTGCAAGCAATGATTCAGATTCAAGTTGAAGATTGTTCTTCGTGGATTTCACCACGGATTTTATTAATAGCAATTTCATGTTTCTTTTAATTCTTGAATTCATCTTTGTTATTATGAGTAGCTAAAT
>JAYJMF010000001.1:6665000-6689353 GCA_036873715.1 Salvia sclarea | reverse complement strand
ATTTTGGGATCATGGAAGATCTTCCATGCCAGAGTCGTCTTGCCTAATCCAAACATACCAATTAAGGAAACCACATCAAAATTGTTGGTGTCTTGTGTCAGACGCCCTATTAGATCATCTGTTACATCTTTGAACCCCACCACGTCTTTCTGTCGTGGCGGCCGAACCTATTTCAAAAGTTTAATTTTAGGACACCAATTCATAGATATGCAACGAAGCTGGAACTCTTAAATCATTACTTTGTCAATCAAAATAGTCTATTCAAAATAAACACCTCAAAATGTTATTGCTTGGGGTCTGAAATGACTTTTTTATCATTTTTATTATACTAACAGAGAGTGTACGCATTTCACACTATTAATAAAATTTACACTAACAAAGTGTTTGAGTCCAATAGACTCGTAATTATAGTAATTAACGATGAGAAATATGAATATTACATCTATATATATATATCCATGCATGCATTAATTATTTTCATTTTCAAATAAGTCTACCACAGATCATGATCGAATGACTGAAAATGGTTCCTAGTTTATTTTTAAGATGAACTTTCATTTTAACTCAATCCCATAGATATATAGAATATAACACATACCATATTGCATCTTATGTAACATCTTCTACGGCATATATAAGAGGAATACATGTGGCAAATTCTATAGGATTTACGATTTCTCAAGATTAATATGGTTTATATTTTCCTTATATGAATATAAAAATCAATCATAAACGCAATAGAAGATATTATACATAAATGTAAGAAATAATCCACACTCCGAATAAGCAGCGACTTTGAGAAAACAGTAATACATATCCCAAATTTATGAGCTAAAATCAGAAAGATGAGATGATAAAGAGAGAAAAAGGTAACCTCAGGTTTTTCATATCTATCTTCCTCATCGATGCTGAGGCTGGCGAAGTCGACCTTGGCCCTCTCGACCTTCTCCCTCACCAGCTCCACCTTTTGGCCGATATCGTGGAGCTTAACTTTAGGCTTCCAGAATCTGAAGAAGGCACTCGTCTCCTTCTTCTCCATGGCCTGAGTGATGAAGGCGTCGATCACGTCTTCCACCTCGTAAACAACGTCTCGGATATCCTTGACCAGTACTCTCGTGCGCTCATCCTTCCTCCGCTTCCTCAACGAGTCCTTTAGAAAGGCGTTGAAGAGGCGGAGATCCTTCTCCAGAGCTTCGATCTGCTTCTTCGTGTCGGTGATGAGATGAGAGTGGTAAAGAAGGAGATCCTTGAGGTTGTTGAGCAGGAATTCTACTGCAGCATCCGCCATTTTTCTCTAATTCTCCTCAACGGCAAGATGTTTGATTAAATGCCAATTTATGTTTTCAAAACTAATGCTGTTTTGATTGATTATTACTCTGTTTCATGATATTATTTTGCACATACCAAAGAATGGTATAGTTTTACTTCTTCTACCCTTTATTATTGCATTGAAAATTAAAAAAGTATAAAGTAATGATTACAGGGTAATATTGAAAAAGTTATTTTATATTTGCATTGATATCCGAAATAAGACACTTATCCGAAAGTAGGACACTTAAAAAAATACGGAGTATGTAAATTACTAACGAACTTAAAAATTCATCTTAGCACGTGAAGCTGTTCGCAATATCGAAGCACACAATCTGTTTGTAGAAAGTCTCCAAACATAAAATGTTAAAATAATTTGCAATATCGATGTGTCTTGTTCGTATTTGTTTGATTAGATACACAAGTTGGTCATAAAAGGAATTACATGTCTCCTATTTGGTAGTGAAGGCTTCATATTGGGGATCAGATTTCCTGTTGGGGAGAAAGCATCGAAGTATTTGATTTTGTGCTCCAACTGTTTGATAAATTTCCTACACAAGATATTGTTGGATTTTACTAGTCTCATATCATTTTCACAATCTTAAATATCTAACAATTATTTTCCAAGTGTATATATGGCAGTTGGCTTCTTTGAATAAAACCAACTGCTGCTGATGATATGATAAACAAAAAGAATAATATATATTATTATAACGATGTCTTTAAGATTCCTAGTAATAGTATATTGGACATATTTCCCTATTTCAAGCAAAAATAATGTACTCACTGTGAACGAGGTTTGGCACATCGAAGCAATTGAAGAGACTAGGGAGGAGAGAGAGAGAGAGAGAGAGAGAGAGAAATAAAAAAAAAAAATAAAAAGGGTTGGTGAAGGCTAATAAAGGGGGAGAGGAGGTATCCCATGTGGTGGGGAGCCTAGAAAAGGTTAAATAATACTATCGGCCACACAAAACAAAATTTGAAGATAAAATATAAAACAAAATATGGTTTGAAATAAACACAATAATACAGTGGGAAACCGAAAGCGCATTTTCTGGGTCGGGTAGGAATTCAGAGCTCTGACATTCAATTAGAATTTTTGCTAAACATTAAACTTAATAAAATTCGTAATTTATACTCACTCAACATTTTTATACTAGTGTCATACTTTACCATTTTATTTGTACGTAAATAGGTGTTATATTTCGAATATCAATGCACGTATAGAGTAAATTTCCAATATTATCTCATAATCATTACAAATTGTTCGCTTTCTCAAATTTTTATATAATCATCAGGAGTATAAAAAGTAAAATTGCACATTTTCTTGGTACGTGTAAAATTATGTCATGCGTCACTTATAGAAAAACAGAGGGAGTAGTTAAATTTAAACCAAAGTAAATTGTCCGAAAAAATAAAATGAACGAATTCTTTTATTTGTACATTTTATGATTTTATTTTTAAAAGTAGAAACATTATCGTAATAAAATCAACGCTCCTTCTGTCCATTAAATGTACTATTGATACTAAATGACACTTTGTGTGTTTTAAAATGACACTAGAATGAAAATGACACTCACATGAATAGAAAGTGATTATTATTAAAGCAAAATGACACTATTATTGTTACAAAATTGAAATAGAATAAAAATGACACTATTATTGATATGAAATGACACTTCATGTGTTTTAAAATTGCACTAGAATGAAAATAGATCGAACATAAATAGAAAATGACATTATTATTGACACGATATGACATTTATGTGCTTCAAAATAACAGTATAATGAAAATGACACTATTATTGATAAAAAAAATACACTTTGTGTGTTTCAAAATAACAATTTTTGCTTCCGTAATCATAATTCGTAAACATATTGGTTATTTTGAATTATAATTTATAATTTACCTTATATATATGTTGGATTATATAGATTTCGGAGCTATTATTGAATCATTGATGCATTGTTTATTAATTGTTGACAAAGTAATTTGTAAAATATATGCTTCGACATAGATACTTTTTACATTAACTGCAGAGAGTGCGCGCATTGCATCCAATTCATAACACTTATACTAATAAATTATTAGAGTTAAATAATTGTAAGCGTAATAAATTTTTATCAATTACTACTAATTAATTAGTTAAAGTTTTCGCTTAATTTGATTGTTACAAATGACCTTCGTCAATTGATTCCGTAAGTAGAAGCCGTAATATGATTGGAGTTGGTTAACTTTATAGATTTATAGATAAATAAATCATTGTAATTCTTATATAAATAGATTTATGGATCTATATATAGATAAATATGTCATTATAATCTTATATTAATAGATAATTCTTATATAAATAGGTAATTAGTAATTTACATAATTACCCTTAATATGAAATACATAATATTGTTCTAAAAAAAATACATAATATGGATATATTAGGCAATTCATATATTTTGTCACCAAGACTCTTTTAGTACTAGTATAATATAGGTTAAATATTATTTAATTATATGGAATATGGATATTGTGTAGAAATATAAGGGAAGTAAGTTGAATTATGAATAAATTCTCCTATATTTTTAATTCTTAGATATCTAAGTTTCTTCGAAAATTATGGGCTCTTAGCCCATCCTACCGCGACGAGGACAAGATGCATGTTAAAAGTTGAAAGTTGTAGATTTTAAAATTGCAATTTGCAGAGGTTCAATGGTACTTCAATGGCAGAAATAATAAGAGGAAGAAGATGATTAGTAGTGAGAGAAAGAAGATGATTAGTGCAGAGGCTAAATAATTAATATATATAGGACTAATATGTGTACTATTGTGGGCCATGACTTGTTTTAGTGGGAGAGAGAGAGAAAATATTACAAAATGGTACCAGCAAATTGTTCAAACAACACGACTCACGAGAGAAACATTTTCTTTTTCCTTTTCCAATGTAACTAATATTTAAAATGCATATTATTATTATTATTATTATTATTAGTAGTTAATACTTATTCTTTTTGAATCACTTTATCTTCATTTCTTGATAATTAGGACAATCATGTAAAAATTTTATTTTTATAAAAGTTCATATTTTCAACACTCCCTCCGTCCACGAAGAGTGTTCCACTTTTGCCATTTAAGATGTCTACAAAGAGTGTTTTACTTTCTTTATTTGACAAAAAAGTTATGAGATCATTTCTTAACTCGCACAATATCCTTCACTCTTTATTGAATCAACATGGTGGGACCATTTCTCCATTCACACAATTCTTTAAGAATACTCGTGTCGTCCACAGAGTGGAACACTCTTCATGGATGGATGGATGGAGTATTTTTTAAAAATATTATGTAAAAACTTATGTTTTCAATATTTTTTTAAAATACAGAATATGTGGACCAAAAAATCGGCTCGGGGGCGGTGTATATTTTTTCCCCCTTGAACCAAACAACTACCTACGCCCTGAGTGCAGCCCCCCTTTACCAAAATTCCTGGCTCCGCCACTGGTTTTGTATAGTTGTTAATAAGACGATTATAGAATTTTAAAAATTCAAATAATAGAAGACTAATAATATGACGTATCTATATTTAATATTGTGATACAATTTAACGGTATTAGTTATTTACATTTTCAAACTAATTCCATATTCATAGAACCTCGTACCACCGACCGCATGAACAAAATTATCATAATTAATTACAAACGAATGAAAACCCATCTTAGCACGTCAAATAGTTTGCAGTATCGATGTGTCTTAGGACGTGAAATAATATACTACAATAGTAGAAGCACAGCACCTCTTTGTTGACTGGCCAAGCATAAAAGGTTAAACAATTTGCAATATCGATTGTCTTGTTCATAAATGTTTGATTAATTCAAGTTGGTCATTATTCAATTGTTAATATTCCCTCCCTATTTTTCTCTTTTTATAACTATCCTATAATATCACTTTACATAAACCAAAGGAAAATGTAATTTTACTTTCTTTATCTCTAATTATATTTTGATGTGCAGTGGCTCGTCGGATGCAACATGGAACTACATAACATTTCACTATTTAATTAAGAAATAACATAAATGCATGGCATTGAATAGCATTTGACAATCCAGGTAAAGATTTCGGGGGGTAGGAAAATAAATTAAAGGGGGACCCTAAATTTTGAAAAATAAAAATTTTCTAATATTTTTTATAAATTACACTTTATTCGAAATTTATAATGATTATCATATTTAATTAAATATAGTACGGTTGTAGTATTATATAGCTGCACTGCTTTTTAGAATAATTTTATATTAGTATAGATTATTAATTAGTTTCCTAGCCTGATAAGGTTTGGTAGACTCTTGTCTATAGTGGCGAACACACAGATCAATAAAAGGACTAACACCTATCACTATATGATTAATAAATAAATTTAAGGCTGGGTTTACACTAACCATTTTCGGCCTATTTTTGAAAGGTCAAGTTTAATACTGGCTTACATAGTAGAAGATCAATACAAGATAAAGCGAAGAAGAGAGAAGAAAAAGCTAGCTGCGGAAAAGGTATTTTCCCGTTCAAGATTTTTCCCGATTTAAATGAATTAATTTTGTTCATGCTATATATGATGTGGTTATATTGAATAGTTGATTTTGAAATGAACTTTTGCTTCATATGAATTTTGTTCGACCAAATTGTTTCAATACAGACAAAATCCAACTGTAAGCAAAGAGTTGGGGTAGAAGAAAAAGGATTAATCGAAATGTCTATTCCAAAATAATCGAAAACAATGCCTTAATCACATACCAAATTGATTCAGGAGTAGTGTTATATAATTAATTAATTATATTAATTTTCTGCTTATTTATATTTCAGATCAAAATCGATGGGTTCTTTCTTGAGTGCACCAATACGGCCGGATCACTGTTCTCGAATATATGGTTAGTGGATTCGGTCCTTCTCATGATGTCTTCTTTAATGTGTGGATTTAAGGTCGTTTTTCTGGAGTTTTTGCAAGATGAGGATGAAGATTAACTGAGTTTTTTTCATTTTTGATGGTTTTAAATTATTGTCTTTGTCATGGAAGTTGCTTAAATTCTTTTAACAAAGACAATATTGTGTTTCTTAAGTTCCGTCTATAGATGCTGTTCATTTTAGTTGGAGATAATATATGTCAAGGGTGGTTTTCACAATAACCAATTCTTGTTTCTATGGTGCTGATCAAATATACCCCTATTTAATGTATAAAATAGGAACTATTTTCATCCCTTAGATCATGAAGATCAGACGGCTCTATCTATATTGGTGTTGTCTTGAAACGGTGGGAACATTGGTCCTAATCGTGATTCATGCATTGCTATTTGTTGAAAATATTTTGCTGGTGTTTCCGATGCCCAATTTGAGTTTTTGGATGAGTTTTGTTTATATTTGCCTTTATCGTACCCCTTGTGAATATATGGAATTTACAAAAACTACATATGCAACTTGAGTCAAGTTTAGCTATATATGTTAATCATTTTTTTAATTATCTTTTATATAATTTTACGAATTAAATTAGAGGCACATTTCTGTCAGGCCAAAGTACCATTCACCAATACACGTAGTACCATTTCATATAACATAAAGTACCACTTAAAACACAGTCCATTCATATAGATTACCAAATATATATTAAATAAATTACAAACTCATACGCTGACGGTCAGGCCGGCCTGACAGAAATATTTGTCATAACTTAATCTCCAAACAAAACATAGTTTATTTTTACAACTTAATTTATAACTAAGTTTCGTATGTTTATAAAAAAAAAAAACATAACATTTCAATCACGAGATCGTCCACTTCACTATCTAAGTCATCCAGAACCAATACACGACGTCACCGGCCCGAATTTCGCATCATTCACACCTCACATGTACACTAAAATAATAGTAGTAATAATAAAAAGATCATTGATCATGATCTAGAAAAGCAAAGGCTAAGGAAAGCCTCCTCAATAAAATAATGAAGCTCACTAGAATTAAGAGCAAGATAGCAATAAATCAACTCTTCAATCCCCTCCCAATCCCTAATCCCCAATTTCTCCACCATCTCAACTATGGATTCCCTAATCTCCCTCATCGGATTCCTCGAATACTTCACCGCGCACACGCACCGCTCCCGCAGCGCCGCCCCGACGCCGCCCGGCAGCTCCGCCGAGAAGCTCACGGCGCCGCCGCCGCTCGAGCTCCGCCGCCGCGCCGCCGAGTACTTTTGCCTCATGAGTTGTGCCGATGTGGTGCTTTCTTCATTTTGAATCGCCATTTTTTTTTTGTTTTAATTTTTAGTTAGTTGAGAGCTAGAGTGGATTTTAATTAGTTGATATAGAGTAATTTTTGAAATTTATTTATGTATGTATATATATATATGTGGTGAGGAATTGAATTGAATTGAATTAAATGGAGGTGCATGCATATGGTGGTGCATGGCGCGGGGATGTTAATTTAATTTGTTGTAATAATTAATGTGCATTTCTCGTGAGAGCGAGCGAATAGGATCCTTTGTCCCAAATTCTTTGTGTTACTGTATGTCATTACAAATTTCGATAGTTTTAATAATTTATTTTTTTAGAATAAAAATTTATTATTATTAATATATTATTACTAATATTTATAGCAAAAAAAAAGAACCATATACCATGATTTTGGAATATTTAGGTTAACAAAATACTTAAATATTCCAAAATCATGGTATATGGTTTTTTAAAATTCTATTTTTTTGCTATAAATATTAGTCATGATATATTATGTAATAATAAATTTTTATTCTACAAAAAAAAAAGTTATCAAAATTATTGAAATTCGTAGTGGAACACGGTGGCACACGAGGAATTGGGGACAGAGGATCCCATCCCGAATGCGAAGGGGTAGTGGGTATGTGGGGCCCATGTTAGGGCTATATATATCGTGTTCGGATGCTACGTCTGGTGAAATACTATCGACCGCTGGTGTAATTAATACTGTGTGTGTGTGTGTATATACGTATAGTATCGGTTATTTTTTAGATTATAATTCAAACACATGCATATTATTCACGCACTCGGGATTATTCGAACTCCCACTTATTTATTGGAGGGCAAGCGGCTTATGGTAAATCATGAGCTGCGTTTCGTCTCATAACATATATAGGTTTGAATTCATAATTTTTGCATACTAGTATTGCAAAAAGGGTGGAGCAATTATAGTTTAAATTTAAATGCTAGGTAATTTATTTGTAATAGTTTAAATATAATTTTGAAAATAGTAAATTATTTTTTGTCAAATTACATGATAAAAAAAACTATTGCGTTCATTTTCGGATAAAGAAAATAATACTATGTTATGCAATTATATATTCTATTAGTACCTAAGCTTATCATGCGTTATACTTTGGGTTTTTTTATTAGATTATAGTAATAGTAATTTCTTACTTATTTATGAAAGATATATATTTCATAGCTAGTCTTTTTATTACTATTTTTGTCGTTATTGTGAATTTGTGACCTTTGGCATCAATAAGAGCCTAAAAATCCCCACCTCCAGTCAAAATTAAAAAAGAGCCTAAAAACCCTTTATGCGTAATTTAATTATTATCCGAAAAAAATAATAAATATCATTTCGATTTATAAAAATCATAACATTTATATCGTTTCGATTCATACTAAGTCGCCTTCTGTCTGTGTCTGACATTACAATATAGTAAAACAGTCAACTAATATGTCGTTATTGAAATTATTTCTTATTATTAAATTCTAGATCATTGAGTTTTTTTTCTTTCTACTACCTCTTCTCTCTGAAGATAGAATTTATCAATCTATTAGTACAATTTAAAGGGGAAAGGATATAACTTTGATTAATTTAACATATACATTAGTATCTTTTAAGAACTTATATCTTCAAATTAAAGTGTTTGATGCTCTTTTTCCTTTTTCTTTTATTTGCTCTCAAAATAAGATTCCACTAGCTTGGCTAGAGTGTGTTCACAAAGATGCAATTTTGTCACTATTAATTAAAAAAATCTCCAAGCCCAATAATCCAAACAATAGAACAAATAATTAATTTCAAAATAATTTTAGAAATATCTTTAAAATAAACTTAATTAGCGGAACATATATACACCTTAGCGAATTAACAAAATATATAATGTTAGGAAGTAGTTGTGTGTTTCCCACAATATTATGTTAAAAATTTATTAAAGACAGATGTCGATATTTTAATTTAATCAGAATTTTGCTGGCCATGGCTTAAGGTAGAATAGTCGCTATTTGACTTTGATAAAGAAAATAAGCACGCTGCAATAAATAAATTAGACAATAGTTGCTAGGTGAAAATATTAGGAGATCGCGTGACACTCAGCATCATAAATTCATATTCATAAAATTTTAAAATTATGGACCTTGCATATTTAAGAACTTCAATTCCTGTACCGTTGAAACTGCAGAAAATAATTTATTTAATATTCACCGATGATAATGAAAAATATATTTGAATTGTTTCTTAAATATTGTCGGCAGGATTAAATTAGGGGTCAATGTGCCCCGCGTAAGCGAAAAGGCAGCCAGCTTGGCACACATTTATTATTATTATTATTATTATTATTATTATTATTATTATTATTATTATTATTATTATTATTATTATTGTTATTATTATCTCATCATTTCATTAAACTAACTGCAAAGATCAATGTTAAGGACTAATGGCATGTTGTTTGGTTGGTAGAAATTAGTCTTATGATCATATTGTGTTTGTTCGGAAGAAATCTAGATACCCGTATTTTAACCGTGCCACGTAGAATTAGTCTTCACGTCAATTCTACGATAAAATCGATCTTGGATAATTTTCGGCCAATTCAATATTCAATAATCTCGAGTGTTAGTTTAATCCTGAGCAATCAAACACCACCTAAGATGCTCATATAATTAACCGCCATGTAAATCTATTATCGATCTTAATTCTGGTCCTATTTAATACGTATCCAATAGCAACTTCGTTAGCTTTCTCATCGAGTATGAGAATGGAACATCAATACAAAACCTTCTTTTTACATTAGAACTAGCTTTAAACAAGTCTTCACATAAGATACTATGTCTTTCGATTCTTATTATAATAAATGAAATATAGTAAATGAATAGAGGTGGTCTCCTGTACTCCTGATGTATACATACATTAAGTCTCTCCGCCTCAATTTCGATTTTAACATATAAATAATGCTGCTGAAAACAATTTTGTCTTTGAGCTTGCTCGGAGTGCGCCGATTTCCCCTCACTCGACTGATCATGTATTTGAATTTTTCTACGAGCTCAATCCTAGCATCTTTTATATATATATATATATTCCAACGGGGCACAAGAATTTTTGTCAATAAACAATAAGATCGAATGCGTTCATTAATTTGAGTCATTTGACCGCTTGAACTTAGCCACTATTTGCAATTAATTCGATCTTCTCAATATATTTAAATAGATTTGCACTTTAGCTTTTGGCGCTGCCGTATAATACCATAATGTATAAATTAACTTTGACATAATTAATCAGAGTACATATAAATAATAATTAAATAATCATAACTACCATCAAATTATTATTTTTCCAATATGTCCCCCACTTAGAAAACATTTATTTATCCAATGTGTCCCTTATGTCTTAATCAATTACTATAAAATTATAAGAATCAGCAACTGAAATCACATGGGCCGGCAAAACTTCAGTAGCAGTTAAAGTCACAGCTTTAATTATTACACAATTTTACTCCTAATTTATGGTACAATCAACTATAAGGTTGAGTAAAGATTAATTAGTGTCTTATTTTTTATTTTTTTTAATAAAAATAGTGAATTGTGCTAGTAAAATAATTACCTCCCAATCGAAAGTAGAAATTCATTGGCAGTAATTTGATGTAGTATGACACAAATGTAGCATGAATATGGCCTATACTTGAATTACTCAAACAATGGACGTAATTTTTTTGTTATTAGAAATATTTATTGATTTTTTCCCTAAAAAATAAACTAGATTTTATATTGATGGAATATGGACTACATTATACTATGAAATAATTAATACACCCAAACATGCACGCACTAAAGTATGTCTTGTATATTGATATAATATTATTTTGAGATTAATGGTCAAATTAATATGTTTCTAGAAGAAGTTGAGTTTGGTTTTATATTTAGGGAAGATGTTATGTTATAATCATATTATTTATTTTAATAAAATTTTGTCTCAATGGATGTGCCAGCCATTATTTCATGTCACATTTGTTCTTTTACACACACAAAAAAAATATTATACATTTAAAATAATATTATATTCCATTAGATATTTTTAGGAAGAAAATTGTTTCATGTATATATACTTCAAATATAGTAATTTTTTCATAATTGTATCACAATATATATGAAATTATAAATCAATTATACTTTTGTTATTGTTAACAAATTAAGTATCGTACCATTACAAAAGTCAATCATTTTCCTTATAGGAACACTTCAGACCAATTTCAATCGTTAGTCACAGAAATCGACAACATGATGAAATTTCCTTGACCTGATCTACATAAGTTGTAAACCATTTCTTAATCATACAAAATCTAACTCTTGAATTCAACCTCGGACACAAGAAACCTAACTTCACAATATAAATTTTCCGACTCAATTACTTCATATATAGTATATATATATAGTATATGTAGGTGTTAATATGTAATTCGAATATATAGTTATGTATATAATATATTAAGGAATAAGGCACAAAACCGCACAACTAAGCAAATAATGTTCAATGTTGAGTATAAATGGCGTTACTTCATGCCTTTATTGAAGTGCAAATATTTGAGTTCTCATTAATTATGTGTAATTAATGAAAATACTATTAATTATTCAAAGAGGCAACAATGAAATTAAGACGAAACATTTTATCTAGAAAGAGTTGGCTCAAATTAATCACGTGAACGACAGTTACGTTCTACCTAAGAAACTGTAATTAATATAAATATATGTAATATTTATTTATCATTTGTTTGGTGTAATTTTATTATAAAAATGTGTTCAACTAGCTAGATGATTAGAGAGATAGTTTGTTGGAATCGTGACAGTTTCTATTCGATCTGTGAATAACACCTAAATTTGATCAAATATATTTATTAGTATACATACTTTAGTTGGTGATATGTGAATAATAACATTTTATCATTTATTTGACCGGGGATATATTAAGAAAATCGGGGGTATGAGGTGTTATATTAAAATAGCCGACACACACAAAAAAAAGGCCCCCATCTATATATAAAATTATTTTATATCACAATTTTGAAAAATTATAGATATGAAAAGTCTTTTACATTAGTATTACAATAAAAAACTAAAGACATGATATAAATATTAAATTAATAAATATGTTTAAAAATTAAAACGAATAAAATATTAAAATTTGTCATAACATACATTTTTATAAATAAATTAATTAAACTTATTCAAATGAGAAAAATACTTATTTAGAAGTAAAACGTTTCAGTCATTCAACCGAAAAGTTCTACAAAAATATAGTAGTATCATTTTTATTTAGTTGGATGAATGTATCACTTAGGTTCAAATTAGAAGAAAGCCAAACATTCCATTTCACTTCAAAAAAGATAATTTACAAGTTTGTGACCACACAAATATTTTCTCATTATTATTGTATTTTTTTAAATTTATACATAATTATTTAATGGGTCCTTTTTTTTTATCGGAGCAATGAATCGGCCATTCCATTTCATCAACCGTATTTGACCATTCAATCTATATAAAGGTGTTTTTTATTACAAATGGCCAAAATTTCACAAGAGAAAATGTCGATCTCATCTCACAACATTTTAGTTATAACAATAAGCTAGAGCTATTTATTTAATATATAAACAACATTTTCGATATTAACAAAATAGTCAAATTTAGATTGGGCCCCCCTTTCAATAACCTGATATTGATAGTCGTATTAAATGTTAATCCTTGAACATAACGTGGAAAAAGTAGGCCTAAATTCGAGTTTTTTTTATATCCACATAATTCTTTATTTTCGAGCACAAATTTCACTCAACACGATGTAATTTAGTATAAAATAATATCTCAATTTAGATCGCAAGACCAACTTAGTTTATTAATTATTAGATAGCACTTAAAATTGAAATACAATTTATTTCTAAAAATGGACAAATTTTGAACTTTTATAATAATAATAATAATAATAATAATAATAATAATAATAATAATAATAATAATAAATAATAATAATAATAATATGCCTACCTGTTTTAGATTCTCAGTCTAATCATCCACTACTTGAAATAACCTTATCTTCCAAGATTCTTATCCTCGCAATTAATAATATAAGTGTGTATATATACTCGAATTTTTATATCCACGCATAATTAATGATAAGTATATTTGAGGTGGATAATTCTCGAGCATCACAAAACAAATATGCTAAAAATGACATGGACACTGCATAACTATAAAGTGGGTGAATATAGTTGCATCAAAAAATAATTAGGTAAACTTAGCTTAGCATCCAATATTAGTAGCTACATTTACACATACGAGAACCACTAATGTTTATTCTACGGTAATATTTTTATTTCTCAATTTGGTTTTGCTTCTTATTTTATAATTCAAATTTAACTATAAGGGTTTACAAATCATTGGGTTAAAAGAGAAAAAATGAGACTTATAAGCGAAAAAAAAAAAGAAAATGAGACTTATATGTCAACGATGTCCAAGACAGATTTTCATAAATAGTGTACGAATATATAAACATAAATAGTAAAATTGCAAAAATAGAACTAATTCTTTCTAATTGGCCGACTAATTTAAAAGTTAGATTTGACTAATAAAGAAAATGTTCGAATCTAATCGAAATTACTTTTTTATATTAACATATATAGGACCCTAGCTTAGGCGTTATAGTGCTTTTGCTTTGTTCTTTCTTCCCTTTTTTTTTCTTAAAAAAGTTTTTAAAAGATATTATTAAACGATCGACAATAAATTATACTCGTAACCTTTACGCGAAGAACCAAAATATGATTTGAAATATTTAAAAATAGACGAAAACGCATACGAATGAAAATATATATGATAAAATAAGATTTGAATAAACAAAAAAAAGAAGCTCGTATCCATTTTCCATCATCAAATTTAATTTCTTTGGTAATATTTTTCACCTCTAAATTTTTCAATAATTAACTCCGATGCAAAAAATTTATAATATTTTTCAACTCAAAGTCGATGATTCCTTTTGAAAATAGTCATTTTGCTTTTTGGTTAAAACAAGTTGCTTTTATCTTTTATCGAATTTGATCTTACTAGTATTTTTTTTCAATGAATATATGTCGTGTACATATTAATATTTGTTTTGTATGACGTGTCACTAATTAAAGCATGCGTACAATAAATGATGACTCGGACTGCTTTTTAAGATTTGCTCTTGTTTAATATTTGGTAAAAATTAGATATTGGATTCGATATTTTCTTCAACATTGCAATTTTTCAAAAGTTTATTCTAGTGAGATTAATATAATAATCACAGAGCATCGCATTCCAACTCGCCCACGTGTCAATCTATTAGACGATCAAACTTTGTTTTAATTGTGGAAAGAACAACATAATCATTATGTTAGGACCATTAAACCACTATAATAACTTATTAATTATCCCATTATTATAACACGTTAAATTATATATATATATATACTGGATTATGATATAGTACACCTCGTGTGAAAAAAGGACAAATAGAAGATTCCATTGTTCTTTTATGGCTAACAAATATCAAATCAAACATTATACTATATTTTAAATTAATATTATAGTGTCACACCTACAAAGGTACACACAATTAATTTCATTCATGTACAAACCAGTGGGCTTAGATTCCCTTTGGGTTCCTTCCTTAAGTGGAAGACTCGGGTTCGATTCCCTTTAAGAACGAATTTAAAATGGAGTTATAAAGAGACTTGGTGTTGAAATCTATGAGTATTCGGTACTTGGTGTACTAACTAATAACAATTAGCATTGTCCGATAAAAAAAAAAAAAAATCATTCATGTACAAATATTTGCAAACCACATCTGACCAGAAAATCCAATTCAATTGGAAAATCAGTCCGTGACGTGCTCGAACATCATCATACATGATAATACGTGATCTTAAGCATAACTTAACTAATTTACGGGTCGAAGAATATTCCTGTCGTTTTTCCTCGCTAACTATCCGCAACTGAATAATTCAACATAGAAAATCAAGAAAATTCAACATCTTTTTTCAATAACGAAGTTACAAAACCAGCCCTGATCGATTATGTCATATATTCAAATGCTTCAAAGATATCCAGATCGAACCGACCGTCGGCCTAGTTTTTCCAATTGGCACGTGAACTTATGTCACATCGATAAATTGAAAAACCGTCCCCACTTGTCTTTCACCTTGATCCGAGAGAGTTCGATCCGACGGTTTGACAGCTCTGATTAGTACAATTATTTAAACATTTAGCCTAAAAACATGAAATAAAAGTAGATAGTGATTTATTAGTGTTTGTGTGTTTGTGGCCGCGTTTGGGTCCCAATTAAGAGGCGCCGTCGGTGCGGTGTGGAGCCCTCATTTATACCGTGTTTGGGTGTCTATTATTCATCCTCATCATCATTATTATCTACCTTTCATTATTTATTTAATATTTTAATTTCATTTTAATGATAGGTAATTGTGTATTCGAGGGTACCTTTCGGCAAAAAAAGTTGCTAATTTGATTTTGAGCCCTCAGTTACAATATTCCAATTAATATCCTATATTCGATTTTAATATAATATAATATAATATAATATAATATAATATAATATAATACAATACTTTCTCCGTCCCATTACAAGCATCCATGTAATTAAAGGCACGGAGATTAAGAAAATAAGTATTTAGGGAGTGATTAAGTTAGATAAAGTAGGAGAGAGAATAATTTAAATGATAAAGTAGGAAAGAAAAAAGTAGAAATATAATTAAATAAGTAATAAAGTAAGAGAGAGAAAAGTTTAAATGATAAAGTAGGAAAGATAATTGCTAATTATTTTCTTTTATGTGGATGTACATGCTTGTAATGGGACGCCCAAAATAGAAAGCATAGACGCTTGTAATGGGACGGAGGGAGTATAATATAATATAATATAATATAATATAATATAATATAATATAATATAATATATCCCAATCTTAAGAAACATAAAATTAATCTTTTAATATGGATATATATGTTTTTCATTTTTATTAAAATAAAGGATAAAAAATGATAAATTAGATTGAGATGTCAATATCATATTTGGTAGTGTATATTAAAATATAATATAACTAAAAACCTGTTATAGTTACGGTTTGTGTTACATATGCGGTATGCCACCTTTTAGCGAGGTATACAAAATTTACATAAATTCGTATAAAATTTCAGCCATTTAGTTAAAAAATAACATATCCCCTCCGTTCCAGCGAAAGTGTTACGTTTTCCTTTTCAGCCCGTTCCAACGAAAGTGTTACTTTTCCTTTTTTAAACATTTTTATTAATCACACAATTTTAAATAATATATATTTCTATCATCACTTTATAAATTATGATTATATTATTTGTCCGAATTATCCTAACAACCGGGCCCTACTAGTACAAATGTGGCATGATGGAAAATTGACAATACCTTAAAAATAGAATGGATATGATATATGGATTAAAATTTCAGATGTTAAACTTAAACCCAAAAAGTCAATATAATTAGTTTTGCTAGTAATTTATTATGAGCATTAGGAATTTAGGATAGAGATAGACATTATCCACTTCTTTTTGGTGACCAAGTTTAAAAAGTTATTGATTATACGAATTGACAGTGATCTTAAACGTTTAATTTTAATAAAGACATAATTAATTGTCTATCTAAGTTTATATACTTAATCCTTATCCAAGATTATACTCGGCGTGACAAAAATTCAATATAATTATTGTAGTATACACGTTAATTTAATGCTTGCTATATGCCTTGGCCACCAAATTGATCTATCATAAAGGCAATATTCAACTTATAACATTTTTTTATTTATTTTAAATTTTCAATTATTTTAGATTGAGTTAATTTCAATTTGAGATTAATATAATATGTAAATATAATAAAATATTAGAAACTTCCATTAGGTTGGACCCTGGTGAGGGATATACATATATCCCCTGCATGCATTGTTACTATTTTTCATTGTAAATGACACTTTCTAATTAAAAAGTAAAAACGAACTACACTTTTTTACCACCGTAAATGAAACATGAGGATTCATACATGACATTTTGTGATTCAATGTCTGAAATTAATCCATTTTTTGGGGCACATTTTAATTGGTGCTACAATATTGACAAATATATTTAATTAACTAGTAATTGTCAGTGCATGTATTAAACTAGTCTATGTATTAAGTTAAAAGATCTATATATTTATGAATAGTATTATATACATTTTCCAACTACTTATTCTAATTCTAATTATTAAAAGAAAATAAAAGAACAAGCAAACACTAATTTGGGTGGCGGCCAAAGTCAAGTGAATGGACTTTTCAAATTAATAGGGGGGAATAAACCTGCAATGTGGCATTTTCTCTATTTATTATTTGAGAGAATAATTAAATATTTAATTTCATTATCATTCCAAATAAAATCGCTTGGGTGAAAAATAAAGGAATATATATATATATGGGTGGACTAAAATAAAACCCTCCTTAAAATAAGAACTACGAACCAATTGCAAATCACAGTGTAACATTTACAAATATAATTATACACATTTGCAAATAACATATACTACTATATTCTGATTGCAAATATCACTCTACACATTTGCAAATTTAGTAATTTCAAAATAATAAATATATTTGAAAATAGAATCTCATCAAATCTAGACCACCCAATCTTCAAAATTAATGGATGAGATTGGTTCTTAGTTCCTATTTTAAATAGGGGATATATTTTATCATATATATATATATATATACACACACATACATACGAATATTTGTCACTCCATACGTGAAAGTATTAATTGTGATGGAATACATCTTGTCTTAAATTATTTAAAATAATCCACGTCAAGAAAATTATCGGATTTTATAGATGCCAAGTGGCCTAAATTCCTTGTGGCATTGAGTGTCGAATAATATCTGTAATCTTATGACTAGATATTTTTGTAATATGTATTAAATTTATTTCTTATAAGAAGCTAATTGAAATATTGAATTAATAAGTGTAAAATAGTGAAGATTCTAAAATGAGTGGTGGCGTCGTGTGTGTAACTTTGCTAACAAATGGCAACATGTAAAATTAAAAATGGTGGCGCACTCCCCACAATATTTTATTATTTTAATAACCGTCACGAAACAAAAAATAAAAATAAAAAAATAATCCAAGAAAATTCATATTCCACATCTACATACTTACAACTTGACTCAAAAAATTATACCCACTTAATATTTTTTTTTTATTTTATATAAACAAATGATTCTCTCTCTCCGACTCCCCGTCCCTTTCTCCTCTCACTCGTAATTTAATACTTGAATTTTCAATTTTTCTTTTTGCAATTAAGGCTCTTGTAATTTTCCAACAACCAGAAAACTAGTTCATCGACGAAAATTTTTTTTTTTTAAACGACAATGTTTGACATTAAATTTTTAAGTGTATAGAAAAATTTAATAAGAAATCAGATTTCCGCCCGTAAGAATTCCAATTACAAAAAGTTAAAAGTTCAGATTTAATTTTCAAGATCCAAAAATCGTTTTATAATTGTATTTTGAAATATAGTTTCCGATTTGTCAAATTTCACTTAAAATACAACAAACAATTTAGTAATTTTTTTATTATATAAAAAAATGTTCTCTCTCTCTCTCTCTCTCTCTCTCTGTCCCTTTCTGTCTCTCTCTCTCCGATAATATATATACATTGCATCGTGGGTTAGGACTGATTATCATCGTTGGTTGAGTTTAATCGTCACAATATATATACACAAACCTTCTAAGATCACAAGAAATTCAATCAAGAAACAAATCCCCCTTCTTTTAAAAAAGGGGAAGCCAAAATTTAACTTCTTTTTTTCTTGATTCTTGAAATTCTCCCCTCCATTTGCCGTTCTTCATCAATCATTTACATACAAAAAACATCAATTGTGGGAAAAGAAAATATCACACATTGTTTGTGTAAATGGGGAGGAAGAACAGAGCCTTAAACAACGGGAGATTGTCAAGAATCGGCAGCTACGCCATAGCTTCTTCGATTAAGGACCCCTCTTGCATCTCCTGCACCACCTTCAACATCCTCGCGCCTATTTACAAGAGGCTCAATCAAGAGGTGAGAATTGGGGAGAAGGGCTTGATTCTTGCTGCTAGATGATGTTGATTGTGTGGAAAAGTTTGTTTCTTGATGATGTTTTGCTGCAAAACAGAGCTATTTTGCTTTACTAGAGTTGCTGGTTTTATTTCCTTTTTGTGCGTTGATTGCTGTTTTGTTGTGTGTTTTGAGCAAAAGGGGTTGTTTTTTTTTACTGTCAAATGATGTTGGTTGTGTGAAAAAGTTGGGTTTTTGATGATGTTTTGCTAAAAAACAGAGCTATTGCTTTGCTAGAGTTGCTGGTTTTCTTCTTTTTTTTCTTTTGCATTGATTGATGTGTTTTGAGGAAAAGGGGTTGTTTATTGTTGCCAAATGATGTTGATTGTGTGAAAAAAGTTGGTTTTTTTGATGATGTTTTGCTGTTAAACAGAGCTATTGCTTAACTGAAGTTGCTGGTTTTCTTTCTCTTTTTTGCATTGATTGCTTTGTTTGTGTGTGTTTTGGGAAAAAGGGATTGTTTTATGTTGCCAAATGATGTTGATTCTAGGAGAAAGTTGCTATCTTTTTGGTTGATTTTGTGCTTAATGTGTTGCTTGTAATGTGGAATTTAGGATCCCAGCTTCAGAGAAAGTGATGTTAAAGATTATTGGATGGATAGAAACCAGAAGATTTTGAATTGGTTATTGTGTGAGAGATCTTCTATAATCTGTCTTCAGGTACTTACTTGGTTGATTCACTTTTAGCAGCTGTTTTTCTTTGAATTTTGTGCTTAAAAATGTGATTCTTGATTGCTTCTTTAGGAATTCTGGGTTGGGAATGAGGAGTTAGTGAGCATCTATGATAAGAGGCTTGGTGATGCTGGTTACCTCAATTTCAAGCTGGCTCGGACGAATAATCGCGGAGATGGTACGATTTTAGCTCCTTTTCTTAAGTTGTGATGCAGTGTTTGTAGCCTCTGCAATTGTGGATCGGTGTAAAATCTTGGATATCACTTTCTTGTTTTATTGAATTTGGCCATCTCGTTACGTATTGAATTTTCTATGGATTGATGTTCGTTCTTGTTTATGTCGAGGGCTCTATGTGTGGCTAATGCATCCGGTTTTTGCAGATGTGTTTGGGATTTTGGTAGGGATAGAACAGGAACAAGATGTGGATCACAAGGTAGTGGATGTCGTCGAAACGCCTTTTGTGTTCACATCTTGCTATAGAAAGCAATATATATATATATATCTATATAATTCACCATAGATAATTGGATTTTCAATCCTTTTCTGATGAAAATCATTGAAAATCAATCGGATTCAATAGTAGACATAGGAGTAGCAATCTCGTTTGCAGTTTATAGATACGTGCTCGGTGCTATATTATCTACTCTACTTTGAATCATAGGACACATATTTTTATGTCGAATTCCTATATAATTTTTTTTTTTTCGAATTTCGCAGGTCTATTAACCGCCGTGCATAAGGATTACTTTAAGGTCATCAACCACCGGGAGCTGCTTTTCAATGATTTTGGCGACCGTGTTGCTCAGCTACTGCACGTCGAGCTGAACGCGCCCTTCTCGCAAAATTTGAACGGCAACGTTCGTCAAGAGCTTCTCATAGTGAACACACACTTGCTGTTTCCACATAATTCGAGCATGTGCTTGGAGCGTTTGCGTCAGGTATGCTCGATTCTACACATGCATATCGTGTTTCCCTCGATCAATTTCGTTAACATCTTTCGAGCGATCCAATATGAATTGTGATGTTTTTTCAATAGGTGTATAAAATCTTGCAATATGTGGAATCATATCAAAAGGAAAACAAGCTCAAACCGTTGCCTATTTTGTTGTGCGGCGATTGGAACGGCAGTAAGAGGGGACATATCTATAAATTTCTCCGATCTCAGGGATTTGTATCGTCGTACGATACTGCTCATCAGTATACCGATGCAGACGCGCACAAGGTATTAAATCGTCTAATTCTTGCTCGTTTATTCGGATTTTTCGTTGTAAAGTTCTCATCTTTGGTGTCCCAACCTTCGTGCAGTGGGTGAGCCATCGTAACCACCGTGGCAACATCTGTGGCGTCGATTTCATATGGCTTCTCAACCCCAATCGATACCGGAAATTGCTAAACGCTAGCTGGAGCGAAGCCGTGTTGGGGATGTTCAAGGTGATTGATCGATGCCTAATTTAAGCGCTCTTGCTCGATTTTCTTGTTTAGGCCTTGTTTGACGGTTTAATGTGTCTCGTTGCAGTATCAACTGAGGCGAGCTTCGCTGACGGAAGAGGACGCCTTCGCGTTTCTGAAGGCTGATAACGACGGTGATTGCATCTCGTACGCGGGCTTCTGCGAAGCGCTACGACAGCTGAATTTGATCGGTCATTGCAACGGGTTGAGCGACGAGGAGATTCAAGGACTGTGGGTGCAGACCGACATGGATGGAAACGGCGTCGTCGACTACAAAGAATTCAAGGTATCACTCGGTTCGATCCATCGAAATTTCGTTGTCGATTCGCCTATGTTAGACGTCGTCCCCTTATCATATTTGCTATTGATCTTGCAGCAACGGATATGGAACGCCTCGTGGTTCGAGCAAGAAGGAGCCGAGGGAGGAGACGAGGACGCGTTCGCCGACGACACGGAGGAGGCGATCGGGTTCAGCGTCAAGAACGCGGTGCTCTTCCCGACGGAGGTCGAGAAAGGGATGTGGCCGGAGGACTACTCCCTCTCGGACCACGCTCGGCTCACCGTCGTGTTCTCGCCGGTCCGGATGCCGTGCCCCGGACCGATCGCCTCGTGACACCCGTCGCTCGTCGCCGGAATCACACACCCCGTCATCGAGACCACGAACCGACTAGAAATCCCGAACGACTAGGGTTACGGGGCCCGGGCCGAAGGTCCATCCCGTCGGAATAGCCTCGGCAAAATCGATCAAATCGAACCAGTCGAATCAAACCGGCAACGATGGGACGAGCGCCTCGTCCCGGCCGAAAAACGACGTCGTTTTAGGATAGGAAAACACAGAAGATTACTACTCTATGGTAGATAAAAAGAAAATAGGTCTCTCTCATTTTGTAGTATTAGTGAGATTGCAGCCCTCAAAAACCTATCATAAGCTCAATATATGTGTCATTTATTCTTGTCATGTAGAAACACTCTTTTCTTACTATATAATATATGTGTAATATATTTTATTATTTTGTAATTATGCCTATAATTGAAAAATGATTCTTTTTGAAAGTGATAATAATTAAATAATTATAAACTTTTGTGATATTTTGAAGACCCTCGTGGGGTTGTCAACCACTTGCAATATTAGCAATTGGGATAAAAGCTTTCTGCAAAAGGTGTAAAGACATTAGTTAGTTACATGAAAATAACGTTACCACATAATAGATTATAAAGTTAAATTTTAAGATGGGATATGTGTCTCAATTCTTTTGCTATTTTCTTACTTAAAACTTTAGGGAATGTCAATTAAAATTTCATAGTGGATATGAATAGGAAGAAAAAAAAAATCAAGAATAATTTTGCCCCTTACTAGAATTTGGTGATGGGGTATTAAGTGGACATCCTTATCCTATAAAAGGAAGATGACAAAATAATAGTTCATTGAATATTTCAACCATTACTTACTAATAAATTATCATAATTTCACAATAGATTACAATTATGAATAGAGTAGAAAACTCATACTACTATTTAATTGCATATTTGTAACTTTATAGGTATTTTTATAATTTGAGTTCTGATTCATGACTTGTTTGATGAATCTTGACATAGCTAATAGCCTAACAAGGCATGTCATATCAACTCTTCGTTGATTTGAAAAATTTAAAGTAGGAGTATTATTTTGCAATAGAACTGAAAAATGATGACAATTGTTATACTCCACTCGTCCCAACGAAGAGGAAGCGAAACTTTTTGGCACGAAATTTCAAGAAAATTGAAAAGTAGGATGCCAGAAATATATACGCCTGAAAAAGACAACACGACTCAACTTTTTGAAGACCACCAAATTAAGTACGCCCCCATCTTCGACGGGAACGAGAGAGTAACATTTTAGTATTTTTGTGAAAAAAATTTGTACATCATTTGACAATTAATCATTCCTAATTTGATTGATTAAATTGGGTAGTGATGTACAATGTTTATTTAACGATTTGTTTACCTCACACAAAAAGTAAAAAGCAAAAGGTATATGTAAGAAGCACTTTAGTAGATTTCTCCACCGCCCATAATAATCTTTTTGCAAAGTGCTGACTGATTTTGATTTTCTACTACAATTTGACCAATCTATTCAATTGAAAGGGATCTTGGCATATTCTTTTATTTCAAATTTTATTCATATAGCAATGTTTTGTGTTTTAAATATTCATATGCTTGTACAATTACAAACATCAAGTTATATTTAGAGCTGTCAAACGGGCGGGCTGTGTCGGCCCGGCCCGGGTCCACCGGGCCAAACTCTATTTTCCGGGCCTGGCCGGGCCAGCCCGAAATCTTTCGGGCCAGAATTTCTGGAGCCCAGTCCAGCTCCTATGAATTTTCGGGCGGGCTGGGCCAAACCGGCCCATTTTTTTTTTTAATTTTTAAATTTTTTTATTATTTTTTATGGTCAAATTTAATAGATTTATACATTAGAAGTGTAGAATCAACCCTAATAAATTATAAAAATTAAATATAAAGTAAAACAAACCCTATATTAATT
>JAYJMF010000001.1:6651383-6663437 GCA_036873715.1 Salvia sclarea | reverse complement strand
TATATACATATTTTTTTTAATAATTATATTAAATTTAGATCACCGGTTTTCCGCTATGAGATTACACTTTCAAGAAAATGAAGGTAAATAACATCATTAATTACGAGAGTTATTAGCCTCTAAATTACTGAATTTTTATCAAATTCGCATTTTGCATACCAACTTAAAAATCGTTTGTAAATGGTCGAACTATCGATTTTTTTTCTTCTTCTATTGCTACCAAACAGAATTTCGACTTATGTAATGCCGACATAAAACACGAAAAAATGACATTAACATAAATAAAACACGTCGCGCCGACAAGGGATGAAATTGGCATGGCTGAAATGTCATCGTACTTTGCAATTACATGTTGGTGAACAAAACCAAAATTCGATGAAAGCTCATTAATTTACATACCAACAGCCCTAATTACAAATACATTAGTAGATATTTTCGAGTGTTTCGATTCATTTTTTATCACTAAATTCAATTTATAATAATTCCACGTCAGCCTTGACCGAATCAACATGTATCAACTTGAAATCACTCACTTAAAAGTATTTATAAATTACAATAATCAACCAAGAAAAGTAGAAAAAAAAAAAAAACTACACCAGTTGCCACTTCCACTAGTAAATTTTTTTATTTTTCTTTTTCATATGTCAGAGATTTTTAATTACGGCGGTTAAAGTGGAAAAGGGAAAAAGGAAAAAGAGAGAGTTAAAAAAAAAAAAAAGGGCCCCACGCGCTGTGAGTCACCTGAGTGATTATTTTATTTATTTATTTGCTACTGAAATTGAAAAGGATTTGAAATGACACGTGGCGACATGTCATTGGTTGTATGACTATGTTCCTCTCCAACCTCTAGCTTCCTCGTTACGGTTCGGCGAATTCCCGAAAATGCCCCTGTATGAGTTTCTGTGTGCGCAAGCGCAAAGTGAGCTGCCGCCGCCGCCGATTTTTTCTTTTTCTTTTTTTTTTTGGCTAAATGGCAATTTATATCCACGTTTTTTTAGATAAATCAATTTATATTCACTCGAATACTATGTAAAGATGAAGAATGTGACAAATTAAGTATAAAATTATACATATCATACCTTGATAACAAAATGGGTGCAGGTTAAATTTGTGGAAATTGTAAATAATTAGTGAAATGATGCCATACGATCATAGTATATAATAATATCATTTTCCTTCTCCTACATCTAATTACATTGATTTTTTCCCGTAAACAATGAAGGCGATTTTAGTCGATGCAACTATTAGAATAAATGCAAAAAATAAAATAAAAATTAGTCCGTTGATATGAAAAGATAATGAAATAACATAGTATTTCACGAGCTGGCTTTTGTAAAACGGAGCGCAACTCAGAAAATATCAAAATGGAGTGTAGAACACACAATTTTACGAGCGATAGCTCGTGAAATGATGGTCAATTCGGGAAAAGGAAGCTACTATTTTTTTTATATTAATTAACCAATTTTTATCTTTAGACTCCTTCATTCCCATTTAAATTGACACAATATTTTTTGCACGTCAATTAACAAAATGCTCGTTTGCAGTGGAAAAATTAACATCATCCCACTTATTTGTGTGTTAACTGATTGTCATTTTGAAGAAAAGATAGTACTTATTAAAATGGAACGTCCCAATATGAACGTTGTGCTTGTGCCAATTTAAATAGGACGAAGTGATTACATTTCTTCAATTTTAATCCTACATGGTTTTGTAGAATTCTCACAACTAACATTTTCTTTGAGGAAACAACAATATTTCTTTCATAATGGACGTAAAAACTAATTAAAAACCACAATCCACTTCCATAATAATAAAAAGAATAAATCATAGTAAATCATAGTGAAGTTTTACTTCCATGGCCAGGGGCAAAATGGTCATTTCAGTTCGACACACGGTATATACGCTGAATTTTGAACGCGCTTCCCAAATCTACTCTCTCTTTCTCAGAAAATTCCACTCTCTCTCTCTCTCTCTATATTTCCTTCGTCTCTTTTCTCTCTCTAAAAATCTCTCTCAAACTCAATCAAACCCCACTGGATTTTCTCTGAATCTCACTCTCACCTTCTTTTCCTTTAGCTTCCTTCATCTCTCATAAATCCACTTTACCTTTCACACACTCCCTCTTTTTTTCACCCTCGAACAATTTTAATTTTCCCCCAAAAAGCAAGAGTCTTGACCGCCAATGGCCGTGCTTCCGGTGAAGGCTTTGCCGGTGGGGTATCGGTTCCGCCCCACCGACGAGGAGCTGATCGATCACTACCTGCGCCTCAAAATCAATAGGCGGGATAAGGAAGTCAGCGTTATTCGCGAGATTGATGTTTGCAAATGGGAGCCCTGGGATTTGCCTGGTGAGTTTTGAGCTGATTTTGGATGAGTTTTTGTTTTGGGGGGTTTTGGGTTTGGTTTTGGTGTTGGAAATGAGTGATTTTTGTGTGTTTGGTGGTTTGATTAAATGTTAAGTTGATTGTTGCTGGCTTGTTGGAATAGGATTGGGGGTGTTTGTGGTTGTGTGGATCTGAACTCGATTAGGGTTTGTCGAATGCGTTTAATTTGGGCGCTTTTTTTGTTTTGAGCTCGACGAGGTATGTATCGGTTGCTATGTATAGCATAATTTGTGCAGTATTGAATGTGGTATCGTGTGATTGATGTGATTTTGCTGGAAATTTTTGATTTCCTGAGTGAATTATCTTATTTGTAGTATATGTGAGCTAACTCTGATTATATTATGCGAATTTCACACACTTAAATACTGCTGGTGTTTACTATTATTAGTGGTTTTTGCCGATGAGAGATTACACTTGACTTTGAACTTGGAGATGTTCTTAAATTGTGTTTCTTCGACGTCTTGCAGATTTGTCTGTGGTGGAGTCTGCTGACAATGAGTGGTTCTTCTTCTGCCCGAAGGATCGGAAATATCAAAATGGTCAGAGATTGAACCGGGCTACGGAGAAAGGATACTGGAAGGCGACTGGTAAGGATCGGAATATAACTACGCGGAAGGGAGCAAAGATTGGGATGAAAAAGACTCTGGTTTTCTACTTGGGTCGTGCGCCCGATGGAAAGAGGACCAACTGGGTCATTCACGAGTATCGTGCTACTGATAAGTCCCTGGATGGCACCCACCCTGGTCAGGTTAGGACTTCATGTTACACCTATAGTTTGTGGAAGTCTCATATTAGCATATTTCTTGTCTAGTGAAATATGTCTAGAAGTTCTGTTAAATTGATTGTTGACTAATTTTGGAAGTTATCAGCTTTAGTTTTATAGTAATATTCCATTGTGTAACGAATTTGAGAATATGCTAAGAAGCCCTTTCTTTTATATTGTGATCTGTGTGGGATATGACACTAATTGGATTGAGTAGGTATGTTGAATATGTTGCATTGCACGTGTAGTACGACTCTATGCATTGATTTCCTCGTTTTTGTTGTAATTGCTGATGTGGTGCTTTCTCTTGCTAGGGTGCCTATGTACTCTGCCGTTTGTTTAGAAAGGCTGAGCTGAAAACAGATGATGTCACTGAAGCTTCAAACATCAATGAAGTTGAAGAGATAACTGCTTCTCCTCCGGAAATTCGATCTGCTGGGGATGATCAATCAGAATCAGTTAGTCTCAGCGTTGGCGGCATGGCTGAACCACAACGTTCTAGCGTCGAAAGCCATCAGACTCAGCAAGCTGTTGGTGGCACTCCAGTACCTCTTGATTGGAACAGCCACAGTGGCCTTGCTGATGAGATGGAGGACAATGTATTAGACATTGAATCGATTCCTGTGAGTGAAAGTACTGTCTACTCAACTTTCTATTTTTTCTGAAATTACTTGTGACTCATACTTACCTATATCTGCCATATCTTTGATTCAGCCAAACCCGGAGCTGGAGAAATTATTAGATGAATTTTGCTATCCTGTGCAGCAGACAACAGATGGGAAAATGTTTTCCCCATTGCATTCCCAGATGCAGTCTGAGCTTGGAAACTTCTATACTGACTTCGATGGCGATTTCTATGATAATCAACAAAATTTCCCATTCCAGCATGGAACCAATCAGGCTGATGATATTCAAAAGTTCTTGAACTCTGTTTTAGTTGATGAGGAGCAGAGTCCACCGAGCATCTACTATGGTGGCGGCCCGGCAAAAGCTAGTAACTCATGCAGTGAATCGGAGGGTGAGGTGTCTCAGAAACTGGTAAGGAAGTTTCTTTGTAGCTTTCTTTGACTTGATGAGTAATTATACTGCAATCAATATCATCCTAGAGCTCGATTTTCTTTCCTAATGGAGATCTAATTGCAAATATTATCTCTGCTCTAGGGTGACCAGTTTATGCTACCAGTTGAGTCGTTCGAGGACAATATCAAGCAAGAGTCTCCGTTCCAAAGTGAAGTTTCCTCCGACATGCCAGCTGTCGACCGAGATGGCCACAATTCGTATGTTGGCAGCGGTTATGACCAGAGGAACTTCGATTATGCAACTAACTTCTACGGGATACCAAATGATTTCACATCTGATGTTTCTGGCAATCATTTTGGGCACGTGTCAAATGTTGGAAACAATGGTCTCTACAGCCCTGCAGCGGAAGACACAACTTCCGGAACTGGCATTGTTATAAGGAAACGCCAGACGTCTAACCGAACCACCGTGCAGAACCCTGGAACACATGGAGACGCTTCGAGAAGAATCCGTTTTCAGGTTAAATTGCAAAATGGACTGTGTCGCAAACCTAGTGAGCCAACTGACACTAAAGTAAAGCAAGAAGACGACACAGCCCAGGTGAGATGCTCCTCTAAAATCTTAGTTTACGGTTTACCAACCAACAACTCTGTCTAGTTTTAGTATTCTAAAATCAGTGTTGTATACGACAGGATGATGACAAGGCTGCTGATGTCGTCACTCATCAGTCGAGGACTTCAACTTCTGATGATGCAAAGACAGACGGAAACTCAAACGATGCAAGCACAACCCCGAAGGCAGCCACAGCCGAATCCCCATACATCAAACCCGAAGAGACTGCTGCTACACAGCGCTCCGGTTGTGCACTTTCAGTTTCTTCATCGAGATACTTGCCTAAGGTATTCATGGCCATGAGTCTCATAGTCATGCTTATTGCTGTGTGGGCATATTCTACCTTCTAAATGAAAACTAACTCGAACGTAATCATCATCGACCCTTTTTTCTTGTATAGGACTTGAGTGCTTATATATAGTGTTTAGTTCAATAGGTTTAACACCGGCGCCTGATATTTTGTCGTTTTAAAGCTAAATGTTATGCCTGGATGCTATGGTTTTGTATATTGCTTAGCATTATGGATGATCTTTTTTCTGTACATGGTTTTGTAACATATATATCAAGAATCTGGGATTACATTTATATATTTTTGTGTGCTTTATAGAGAGATTTACAGGATACAGTTGTTGTTTTTGTGATTTTTGCTAGGTGTTTATGCTGCTTTCCTTGTAGATGTTTTCTTGGATGGTGGAGGCTGCATTCTTCAGTCTCAGATGATTTTTGATCTGTATTCTGAAATAGAAAAGTTTGTATAAATCTTGTGAAATAGAAAATAGTTCCTAATTCTAATTGGGATTTTCCCATTTTCCCATTTTCCCATCTATGTTGATCCAACATTCTAGGCAAAGCTTAAGATGCATATAAAATGTAAAACACACAACTCCGACTTTCTTCTTCCACCAACACATCTTACAATGCACGTTTGTTCGCACAAATTCCATCGTTCTCTCAACCCCAATTCGAAAAATAGTCGGCCTAATAAATGTAAAACACACAATTCCGACTTTCTTTTTCCACCAACACATCTTACAATGCTCGTTCGTTCACACAAATCCCATCGTTCTCTCATCCCCAATTCAAAAAATAGTCGGCCTAATAAATGTAAAACACACAATCCCGACTTTCTTCTTCCACCAACACATCTTACAATGCTCGTTCGCACAAATCCCATCGTTCTCTCATTCACTATTCAAAAAATAGTCGATGCACGCTATTAGCTAAGAATGTGATCGATCGTTGATCTTAGAAACGGAATTTAAGTTTATGATCCGAATTGGTACAAAGGATTATTAATCAAATGGTTTTCTTAAATCGAACTTTAATTATTTATGATTTAAGGAAAAAAAAATATTTTTGTAAAAATAATATAAAAATGGGGTGAGAGAGGCTCGAACTCTCGACCTCAGGATTACTCAGAAGCTATGAGACCTACGCGCTAGCCAACTGCGCCACCACCCCTTGATGTCTTTATATTTGATTTTAGTTCAATAAATCATATAAAACCAAATTAATGTAGCCACATTTTGAAGATCTTTTTTCATTTTTGTGCAATGAAAATTCTTGGGAAAATATTCAAATTGGGACACATTTATCCTTTTATTATTATTAATGTGATCAGACAACTCTGTTTTTGAGCTCATCAGAAACTGAATTTTCATTTTCTTGATCAATTGAAGGGAGATTATGATAAGTTTCATAATTATATCTATCTGCCTACTTCTGAAATCTTGATTACAACATAGCTCTCACAATTAAATGCTACAAATGTCAAATTAAAAAATAAAATAAAATTCCACCTACCTGACATGACTACGACTACTCATCGGTGAAAAAAAAAAAAAACAAATTTATTCAACAAAAGAAAAAAAATAATGTCTCCGAATTCCAAGCTTTCAGCTTTCTTGCTACTCTTGCTCACTTATTACTTGGCAAATCACCAAACCGAATCAACAAATTCCGATCAAGAATATGCAGAAGAGATTCTCAGCTCAGCCCAGAGAGAGAAGGCGTGGTTGGTCTCAATTAGGAGGAGAATTCACGAAAACCCAGAGCTCGCATTTCAAGAATTCAACACCAGTGCCCTAATTCGCAGCGAGCTCGATGAGCTCGGGATTTCTTATGACTACCCATTTGCTAAAACGGGTTTGGTTGCTCAAATCGGGTCGGGTTTCCGCCCAATTGTTGCTCTGCGTGCTGACATGGATGCTCTCCCCCTTCAAGTGTGTGTTTTTTGAATTTGGGTTTTTTTTTTTTGTATTTGTTGCATAATCTTGGTTGAGTGTTTACATGGGTGGAGTTAAGTTTCAATTTTGTTGTCTAGTTTACTTTGTGAAGTCAGATTCATCTATCATTTTGGTATGATTTAGTTTGTTAGTGTGATTGGATTTTGTGTGTGTGTGTGTGTGTGTAAATGGGAGCTAGTTGAGTGGGAGCATAAGAGCAAAGTGGAGGTTTGGTGCTCATACTACTATTCATAATCTTGATTGAGTATTCACATTTGTGGATAAAAGTTTGAGTTTTGTAGTTTAATTTGTGAAGTTGTATCAGTAGATGTTTATTGGATTTACATTGGTGGATAAAAGTTTGAGTTTTATAGATTAAATCCAATGATTGTTTTTGTAGGTTATTTTGTAATGCATGATGCTCATACTACTATGCATAATCTTGATTGTTTTAATTTGAGAAATGAATTTTGGATTTTGTAGTTTAATTATTGTTTATTCTTTAGTATGAGTAGATTAAATTTTGGAATGATTGTTAATATGTTTTGGATTTTGTGTGTGTGTGTGTGTGAATAGGAGCTAGTTGAGTGGGAGCACAAGAGCAAAGTGAAAGGTTTGATGCATGGGTGTGGGCATGATGCTCATACTACTATGCTGCTTGGGGCTGCCAAATTGCTTCATCAAAGGAGAGAAAAGCTTAAGGTTGTATTTAGTTGCAATGATTTGTCTCAATTTTTGAGTGATTTTTATCTAAAGTTCTTCTTCACCTTTGTTGTATTGATATATGTTTTCTTCATAATGTTTTCTTGTCTTAGAGAAGTAGAGGCAAATGCGTTTATACAACCTCAATTCTTTGATGGGATTTGGCATGTAGTGTTACGGAGCGTTTGCTTTGCGTGATGAGATGGATAGATAAAAAGTAATCCGACCTAATCTATCGTTTACTTTGATGGATTGCTTAATCTTGAACTTCTTTTACCATCTTATCCCTCAAAGTAAACGCCCCATTAGAGAATAGGAGTCATATTCTTGATCTAGGTTGAATTAGCTATGTTCGTCGTGGAAATTTTGAAGCTCTCTCTCTTGCCTCATGCTGTCTTAGAAAAGTATGTTGAACGAGTACTCATTTATCGGTTTTTTTTACCATCGAGAAACAATAATTTTATTGATTTTTGGTGTTTATCTTTGTGTTGGATGTTGAAGGGAACAGTGAGGCTTGTGTTTCAACCGGCTGAGGAGGGAGGCGCCGGCGCGTCCCATATGATAAAAGAAGGCGCTCTCGGTGGGGCAGAGGCGATATTCGGTATGCACGTTGATTTCACTAACCCGACAGGAAGTATATCCAGTCTCCCGGGGCCAATTCTTGCTGCAGTGTGCTTCTTCGAAGCGAAGATAGTTGGAATAGGCGGGCACGCTGCTGATCCCCACCACACCATCGATCCGATCGTCGCCGCATCGCACGCTATATTGGCCCTGCAACAGATCATCTCAAGAGAAGTCGATCCCCTTCATAGCCAAGTACGTCGCTTTAGGCCTATTTTCGCAGCTTATTTATTCCTTGCGTTGCAAATTCATTTGGGTGTGAAACTTGCAGGTGCTTTCTGTCACGTATGTTCGTGGTGGGACCGCGTTGAATATCATTCCCGGCACTGTCGAGATAGGGGGCACGCTGAGGAGTCTCACGACTGATGGTCTGCACCGGCTCCAACGGAGGGTTAAAGAGGTAGCTCGAATTCTGTGATTTCGCTTGAGAAACGAATCGTTGTGTACAAATCGGACTATTTGGATTGATTGATGATATTAGTGTAGGATAAGTCGAAGGATTACGACTAAAATTGTTGCAAAATACCAAGATTGCCCTTTCGATAGAATTCCACCACGGATGCATCTAGGGCTAGTGACATTAGTGTAGGATAGATCGCAGGATTATGACTAAAATGTAGCATATATATTATATAATACCAAGATTGCCCTTTCGATAGAAATTCCACCACTTATGCATCTAGCGCAATTGATATTAGAGTAGGATAAAATCGAAGGATTATGACTAAAATGTAGCATAATACCAAGATTGCCCCTTTATAGGTTATTGAAGGGCAGGCGGCCTCGATGAGGTGCACAGCGCACGTCGACATGAAGCAAGAAGGCTTCCCGTCATATCCGGCTTGTTTCAACGATGAAAAGCTGCATCAGCACGTGGAGAGGGTCGGCTGCCTCGTTCTAGGGCCGGAGAATGTGAAGACGGGGACGAAGGTGATGGCCGGCGAGGACTTCGCCTTCTATCAGGAGGTGATCCCGGGAGCCATATTCAACATCGGGATCAGGAACGAGGCGATAGGGGCCGTCCACGCCCCTCATTCGCCCCATTTCTTCCTCGACGAGGACGTCCTCCCGATCGGGGCGGCGATGCACGCTGCACTTGCAGAAATTCATCTGAGAGATCACTCCAATTCTGCCCTTTAACTTTGGAATTTGATGTGAAAGTGTAAATGGTGTTTCTTGGCCTTTTGGAAAGTGAAAATTGAATAAAGAGAAGGATAATTTGACCTTGAAAGTTTATTATTATGAGAATTGATTGTAAAAAGATATAAGCCAAATGGACAAATCAAGATTTTATTTTTCTTTTCAAGTGCCAGAAATTGCTTTTTTCTTAATTATTGTTTAGGTAATGCTGAGATTAGATTAAAGATTGAACTTTAAAGTGGAAAAATAGATTTAGAGTCCAAACTTAGTGGTGAAGGTACTAAAAAAGTGTAAAAAGTTACATTTTTTATTGTTGACTTATTAATGACTAGCTAGGAACACTATCAATGTGCTGCATAATTACTTCCTCCAATTCAAATTATATGTCTTCCTAAGCTTTGACACATATTTTAACAAAATAAAAAGGTTACCTAATTTAACTTTAATTAATGAATCATTAATTTACTTTCAGTGTACATTTGTTATTTTCTAAGGGAAAACCACTTCATATTCTTCAAAAAGATGAAAAATTGTCAATCAATTTGCTTTGATCTCATTAATGTTTGATATGCCAAAACGACATTTAAATTGAAAATATTTAAAAACTTCAAAACGAATTATATATTGAATTGGAGGGAGTATAAATTTAAGCTTAAGGGTGGCAGATTAAGCAGAAAAGAACTTGCCATAAAAAAATGCACATCAAGAAATTAAACAAATTTATTCCTTGATACTTTTAATTATTGTGGGAAATATGAAGAAATTTGTAAAGCTTTAGTAGTATTGGAAGACTAACAATTGAATTTTTGGTATTTTTTTTAACATTTTTCTTTTATGTAGGATTATGTAATAGAACTCTTACTTGGACCAAAACTATTCTCATTCTAGAACATTAGGAATTATTTTGATTTTCTTTTATGTTTTTGAGGTTCCAATAGAGTCTACACTGAATAAAGCATAACAAAGGGGAATGGGGCAGAAAGTTGTCCATCTCAAGAACTTCCTAAAATTGAGGCTATTATTATTATTATTATCTAAAGGATTATTTAGTTTTCTAATTTATTTTTTTCTTGTGAAACACTCATTCAAGGACAACAAAAATTTATGGAGATCCATGCTTCATCCATACATTCAATGAATTCAATTTATCCATAGCTTGTTCCAATAGTAACATTCTTGAATTCTTGAATATATACCAATTAATACCCAAATATTCAAAGGAGATACCCACACTTTTCAAGACACATGTCTATGTCTAAAGTCCATAAATCCAGGTTGGAAAGCAAGGCGCACAAACTTGATTGAGGTCTAATTATTCATCATTTGAAACGAAAGGAAATATATGTAAATAATACTATGAAGTGAGAACCATTGCTTTTATCTAACATTTTATCCATTTCCTAGTAATTTTATTGTTCATTAATTCAATAATGGTGGTTAATCTCGTGTGAAATAGTTTTAATTTGTTGGACCTCCCTAGTAGGAGGAATTGAATTGTTAATCAATCAAAAGATCATCCACCTTATCTTGCCACCACTCCAAAAATTAAGCCAATAATAGATAGGAAAGTCTAAGAGCAATAATCAACTACATGAAGAAGCCTATAAAACAATTTATTATCCCTTGCAATCTGAGCTGACATCTGAGGAACGTTTACTTCGAGTGATAACTGATAACATTGATTAATAAAATGGTCAAAAGAGTTCGAAATCGATTAATCTATCATTAATTAATCTTTCAAAGTAACCAGTGGGCCGGCTTGCAATTTGAGCTGGCGCTAAATCATTTACTTTGAGTGGTAATTGATAATAATATAGATTGATAAAATACATAATTGATAAGTTTTTGAAGGATAAAATTGTCAAATAGGTTAGAAATTGATCAATCCATCATTAATCTTTCAAAGTAAACAGTGGATCGGCTGATTAATTTTATATATATCCATTCTATCACGCAATGTAAATCCCTCTTTATTCAATTATCACTATAGTACATATAGTAGGATAAGCATGCTTGAAGTCCTTTGAATTTTTTTGTTATTTGACTCAACAAAGTCCAAATTGTAGAGAGAGATGTCATCCATCACACCATAGATAGAAATTCATGAATTACCAACAAAAAGTGAGTGAGAAATGGGTGGTTGAGATTATAATTGCATTTATAGCCATAGACAAGAAACAAAAATGTGACTAGGTGCATACTAATCACTTTTTCTTGCAATGACAGTTGCCCTCCTAATTGCATGAACACCTCTCAATCAAAACTAAATCACATTCTTGAAAACACATGCATATATATATATCCTCAACAATTCTTGATTAAGACAACAATTTTCACTTAAAACTCGACAAATGTGAGCAATTTAATTTCAATTAAATGGGGTGGACCTAAAAAAAATAATAAAAAATAAAAAATTGGCAGCCCCTTTTTGTCACAACTGCATGCTGATGTTATCTTTTTGTAGACATCCCATTTTAGTGAAAGAAACCCTTTGGTTTGGACTTTGAAGGTTGAAACTTTTTGGTGGTAATAACATTGCTGACTCATTTCCACGCAAAACACACACACACACACACAGAGAGAGAGA
>JAYJMF010000001.1:6628351-6642682 GCA_036873715.1 Salvia sclarea | reverse complement strand
TAGGCCGGCCTAACGTTAGGCCCGACCCAATTAATGTATAAATAATGAGAGTGACAACAATAATAGGGGGCGACAAACAACAAACGGCTCCGCCTTCAGCTTCGATAATTAATATATAGATAATGAGACCGGCAACAATTATGCTTTTACGGCTTGCTCCGTGTTCGTCTTCGGCTCCCCCTCGCTCGACTCATGGCTTATAATAGGAGCGGCAAACAATTGACCTAACGTTAGGCCGGTCTAACGCAAATGTTTGTCATTTATGTATTAAATGGGCCGGGCCTAACGTTAGGCCGGCCTAACCTAAATGTACCTGGTTGAAGAAACACATAAACAAATACTCCTACTTCAATTAGAACCTCTTTTAGCTTATCAATTTAACTAATATTTATTGTTAGGTGCTAATTTCCCCCAAATTCTCCACACCTAAATCCCCAAATACCTTTTTTGGCTTTAGCTCGTTGAAAGATTGAGTGCAGAAAACGAAAAACGTGTTCAATTGGGAATTAAATTTCAACGAAAATGCAAAAGCTTTTGAGATAAAGAAAGAGAAAAGAGAAGCCCACAACAAACCCAACGACGCTGCAAACAGTGATACTTCGCTTTGAAGGTGCAGATTTTTAGTCAGAGGCTGAAAAAGGGCCGATTTTTTTCTGGGTTTTCACAATCTCCACTTCAATTAATCGGGTATGATCAATTTCCCCCTTTTTTTCTCGTTAATTTCTATAATTTATCGCGGATTATGAGCTGGGTTTTGCAAGAATCATGTCGCCCTGCGTTGGTTGATGCTTTAATCCCTTAATTCGTTGTGTTTGTTGCGATCATCGCGCTGTTTGTGACTCAAGTTGGGATTTTTTGTGGTGGGCTTTGATTGATCAGTGGTTGATTTTGGGCAAGAATGATGGGTTTCAGCTCTATGGGGTGTGGAATTGGGGGAAATTCATCGACATCGAATCTATCGGCCTCTGCGCCCCCTTTCACTGTTGATAGATTAAACCCTAAGCTCAATTCGATTCCAAATAACCCTATGTTGCATTACTCCGATTCGATTTCGCCCTATGGCGTTGAGCCCTTTAGAGCTGAGGCTGCAATTGATTGTAGTGAGATGATGAGTGTGCCGGCTGCTGCGACGGATGGTTATCGATTTTCGGCCTCCGCCTCTGTTACTGCACCTAGCACCAATTGGTCTGCTCATAACTCTGGCTATGGTGGTGATGTGAAGCCCTATTATTCCCCCTATGTCGCCTCGTTGGTGGGGGAGGATCGAATCTTGGGGGAGGACGAGGGGTCTCGTTACAATGTGGTGGCGCCTCTGCCTCAGCACGATTATACGCAGAGCTTGTTTGACGTGGAGTATGGGCCTCGTTGGGTGGATGGATTGGGCTTCGATGATGGGAAGCGGGTTAAGAGGTCTGAGGTTGATGGGAAGTTCTCGTCGGAGAAACTGTTTGTCGGTGGCTCACATGGTTATGACAATCAAATGTACCAAGGTATGGCCGATTTTCTATCTTTCACGACACAAAATGTGGTATATGTGATGTGTTTTGATGCTTTTTTCCATTGCTAGAATCTTTGAAGCTCGAGTCAAGTTTCCATTCTCTATAACTTAGCAATTAGAACTCTAATCTCTAGAATAATACGACCTGTGTGTGTACTGTGATGTTGATAAAAAGATAGTATGCTTAAATTTGGAGTTTACAAATTTATAATCGTACATTTCTATTTCCTTGTCAAATTGGTGGTGGGAAATGGGAAACTATGATGATGACATGAGCAAGGTAGAAACCGCAATGAGGCAATAAGTTAGAGAAACATTTTCAAATAGAGAATAAGTAAAAATTTCCCCTAGATACGTTAAATATTGTTCATCATCATAAAGGAATATAAATGAACTTTACCATTAGTGTATTCAGATAGAATTGAGGGAAAAAAGAGAGGGAGTTTATAAATCATAAAAGTGATAACATTTTGTATGATTTCACCGACATTTTTTGCTCTAGACCTTGGTTTTCATTATCTTGTTTGCTTACCTACATTGGTGCAGATAGTAAATTTTAGTCCGTGGTCAAGTGTGATGCCAAAAGATGATGATTGTATTACTTTTATGATCATAATAATTTTAGGATAAATTTTACTTTTATTTCTTAATGATTCTGTTTGTAATACAGGTGGGTGTGGCAGTGAAAGCATGAACATGTTTAAGGAAGATTCCGGTGTTTTATATAAAAATCTCCACCCGGCTCCCGACCAAGAAGTCTATGCCGGTTCGTCAAGTGCCCGATATGTAGAAGACAAGTCATGCCTTGAGCAGCAATATGGCTTCTTTCACTACGATTCAAGCAAAACGGCCTTCACAGCGTCGAGTCCTCCCTACCCAGAATCTTATCCTCCAATAGTGCCCCCTGCAACGGAGAAAAGCTTCCCAAACTATACAAACTCAAGTAGTCCGTATGACCCCTTCAGGCCCGTCGATACGCCCTATCAGGGTCGCGTTTCAGTTGGAAGATCGTCGCCCGCGGTGGTTATTCGACCACCGCCGGCTTCCAGTTGGAATGTGGAACCAGAGAACGCTTTTCGTAAACCATCTGGTAGCGAAAATGCTGCTGGGGTCCACATTGTGGATTATGATTATACCTTTCGCACTAAGCCGAAGGATTCTGCCTCAAAATCCAGCTCCAAACTTAAAGATGGCTCCTTTGAGACAAGCCCGTTTAAATTCTTCAAGCAAGGGAATGCTCCCGTTTCATCAGCTCCTGTAAAAGAACTTTCGAGGCCACTTAATGCTAAGGATACATCTGATTCCAAGGTGAAAGCATCGCTAGGATCTCAAACACCTGATGTAAATGTGTCGAGTGGTTTCACGATGACTGGCGATGGCACTCCAGCGGTTAATCCTGCTGAGGAGTCTTCCGATTTCGTAGATCATCACAGCACTGTGGATTCACCCTGCTGGAAAGGAGCGCCGTCTTCTCCGTTTTTAGTGTTTGATATCGAATCGGGAAACTGTGATCGTCTCAAGGTAAATTTGGTTGAACAGTATGGATTTGGTCATGGAGAGAATTCTAGTCTCCACTCAGTCGATTCTAACAGGGTTTTCTCCGAGAAAGTCGAATGCAACGTGGGGAGTGAAAACGAATGCGGAAGAAACGGTGTAAAGCTTGGATTTGAAAAATCTCTCGATGCAATCTGCTCAACTTCAGAGCAGAGTTTATTGGATGGTATAACCGACAGAGTTTGGACCCCGCCTGCTAGGAGGAGCAAGGGAGTCGAACTAAGTGGTGACGTTAAAAAGGATTCTAATCTTCTCAACAACTTAACAAGTGTCTTCGATATGAAAGCTGCCGACAGCAAGCATTTGTTCGATGAAGGATGTGTTGGGATGACGGGGAATGACGTCTCCGAAGGTGCTTCTGTGGCAGTCCTTGCGGCAGAGAAGGTTCTCGCCTCTCCTGCTTCTCAAGAAGACGCCATCGAGCATGCCACAAAATCAGATCCGAGATTGGATGTGTCATCTATCGTCAAGTCAATGGATAGCCTCTCAGAGCTGCTTCGGTTTCATATCTCAAACGACGTATGCTCTTTAGGGGAAGAAAATACTGAGATTCTTAAACATGTGATAAGCAACCTTAGTGCTTCTTTGAGTAAAAAAGGCGTAGATGCCCAAGAAACGAGTACGCCAGAGTCGAAAGATCTTTCTGGAGAAACGGCACTCGGGGTATGTTTTAAATCGTGCAAAAACGAGCTATTCCTTCTATTTTTCTGAAATCTTTTCGTTTTTCTGTCAGGATATAATTTCAAGAGGTCCTCGTGCGAAATGTGAAGCTTCGAGTTCTTGCACGAATCCTGATTTTCTGCAATTGCACGAAGGGGAGAGAGACGACACTTTTCCTGGTAAGAAAGGTGAGATATCACCGGTTGTTTCTCTCTCGAGGGACGATTTTCACATAACAGGAGACGATGATATGGCAAAGGTGCGTGCTTTTTTTAATATTTCCCAGTGTTTGCATCGGATGCACGGTGCATCGACCTCAATTAGGGATTATTAATATCTAGTTAGGGCGGATCCGTTTTAATTGGCCATTCTTGCAGGCTATAAAGAAGGTCCTCGAGCAGAATTTCGAGATAGACGAGGACATGCACTCTCAGGCACTTCTGTTCAAGAATTTGTGGCTCGAGGCGGAGGCTAAGCTCTGTTCCATCAGTTATAAAGCTCGTTTCGAGAGAATGAAGGCTCAGATGGAAGACGTCAAGCTCAAGACTCCGAAAGGTTAGATTCACATCGTGATAGAACGAGCATTTTAGTTCGCTAAGGATCCTAATAACTGCTCGAAATGTTTTATCAGAGGATGTGGATGTTGCAGAGATGGCATCCGAGCTTTGCGTCTCACCCGATACTGTCATCATGTCTGTGCTCGCTCCCAAGGTTCGTGTCGACACACCAAACGTATCTACTTCCGGTGGGAATGCTGATTTCATCGAGTCCTCCGTTCTTTCGAGATTCAATATCTTGAAATCTCGAGAGGAGAGCTCGAATCCCGTAATCACGGAAAAGCAGCAAGGGCCTGAAATAGTCGACAGTCCCGTCATGGCAAGATTCGGTATCTTGAAATCTCGAGAGGAGAACACGAAGCCTATAAACGCGGAAGAGCAAAGACAATCCGAGATGGTCGATGGTAAGCATGACGATTTCATTATGGCCAGATTCAATATCTTGAAATCGCGAGAGGAGAGCTCGAAAGTAGCTGGTGGGGACGAGGAGAAGCCGTCGGAGGCGATTAGGGGCGAGTTTGCGGGCGAGAAGTATTTCCGGCCACTCGTCAGAGGTCAGTTGGAAGACGAAGGCGGCGGAGGCCTCGTTGAGGGTGGCAAGTTCGACTCGTATTTTGAGCGTGCAGGGTACGAGTCTCCGATCGAATACAGCGGCGGCTCTGCCACGAACGAGGCAGCGCTGCATCGGCTGAGGAGCGGGAGCGGGGCGATCGGAGACAGCTCGTCGTCGTCGGAGTGGGAGCATGTGCTGAAAGAGGACTTTTCATGGAAAAACTAGTGAATTGATGGATTTGGATTGTGTGTGCTAACTGTTATATACTGAAAGGGGGATTTGATTTGATTTGATTGTCACAGCATTTTGTAAATTTGGAAGAATTTGTGATGATCGAATTAGACTTTGAATGTATAAAGTGTTGAATTCTTGATTTTATGTAAATTTTTAGGATCTTGAAATCTTGATTTTGTGTATATTTGGTGAAAATTGTTTGTGATTTTTGCTTGTAAGTTTCTTCAATTTTTGTAAAATCACATAAGAGTGTATGTGTGTGTTTGTGTGTGTGTTTCTAAATTGTTTTGTATGCTACAGTATTAGTAAATCTTTTAATACACATAGCTCAAGTAAACAAAAAGTAAAACTATTAATGAATATAATAATTTAAGAAGTGAACAGTAATTTAACATAAAAATGTAACTTCATATGTGAATTCTCAAAGCTATAAGGGAAAGTAAAAAAATTACAGTGCATACATGTTAGCATCAAGATCTTAATTTTAATATTTTGAATATTACCCCTTAAAAAAATATCTTGAATATTTAATAATATCTCCATAACCTAATTACCGCACTTCTATTTTATAGTTAATTCTTTAAATTTCTTAATTTAGTTCATGAATGCATCCAACTTTTTTGCAACTATTTTATTTTGATATAGTAACAAGTGGGGTCTTATATTTGAATCTTGTTTGTTTAAGAAACTGAGCTTCATACTTGTCAAATTCCACTATACTACATATAATGCCAAATTTGGATTATTTTTAAGGAAAAAGAAATATAGAATGTTGGTCATGCCATTAGTGTCGGGCCCGAAATAGGCCCGATCCAGCCGGGCTTTCCAAAATATTGGGCCCGGCCCGAAAAATCCATCAAGCCGGAAATTATCAAGTCCAATCCGATCCGAAACAATTAATCATAGATTAAAATTTTATGGACGGGCCGGGTTGGTCCAAGCCCGTTGGGCTTGCAAACACACTGACAAGCCAGGTTGTCCCCATATTCAATCGGGCCTAAAATTTCTTGATTGTGTATGGATTTTCTCACAGGTTCACACATACGAATTCATCTCAACGAGCAGCCCGGCCCTCTTTGACTACACCTGTGTGTTAAAGAATCGAGGCTCGTTTAGTAGGGCCCGGCCCTGACATTTCGGGGGCCCTAGGCAAAAAGTTTGCTCAAGCTTGTGCTAGGGAGATTAGGCTTAGCCGTAGAGCAATTAACGCGTAATCAAACATCATTAGAGCAAGATTAATAAGACAATTTTTAAGAGATCAAAGATTTCATGAACTGTAGTAAATCTACCTGCTACATTTCCATCTTTAGATGTCATGTGTTTTCAAAGTAAAATAAATCTTTTTAGATCTTGGTTGGAAATGAGCAAGAAATAGCAGTTTCCTTTTTTATCATTTCCACACCCTAAAATCACTCTTGATTCTGTGCTATCAATGTCAAAAGCTTGCACTATATTAGCCAATAAAGTAAACAAAAAATGCTAACAAAACCTTTTGATAATACATATATGAGAAATGAAATCAAAGATTAGTCCCACTTGCCTCCTCACTGCATCACAGAAAGCCAATCATTCTCCCAAAAATATGTCACAGATTTATCTAATCCAACCACTAAATTTGGATTTTCATGCACCTAAGTCAACTTAAACAGATCCATTTTGATCACTTCTTGCATGGAATCCATCTCAAAAAACCTACAAAAACTATAGAAAAAACTTAAAAAACAGCAGCAAAATGCGCGTCGTCGTCCCTACTCCATTCGCTGCAGCAAGCTAAAACGACGTTCACAGCGAGCTTTTTCCTAGTCATTCGCCACTAAACGTGGATGGCGAAATCGAGACAATGCACCGAATCTTTTTGTCTATATATATTGCTCCCTTTTTCCCTTTGTAATGGAAGAACACACATCAAACCTCAAAAAGAGATGAGTTCCAAACTGCTTCAAACTCTCCTTGCAGCAGTCCTCTGTCTCTGCATTGTCGAGACAGCGACGTCTCAGCTCCAAGTCGGCTTCTACCAGCGCTCGTGTGGCTTTGCTGAGTTCGTCGTGAAGCAAGAAATCCGAGCCGCATTCAGCAGAGACAGTGGAGTTGCTGCTGGCCTTGTTAGGCTCCATTTTCATGACTGTTTTGTGAGGGTAAAGATTTTATCTTTTTCAGAAGCCCTTCAATGAAAATCAAACAGAGATTCAAGAAAACTAAATTTTTTGATTTTGTCAAAAAATTTAGGGATGTGATGGATCTGTGCTTCTTGATTCCACCAATTCAAACACGGCGGAGAAGGATTCGCCTCCGAACAATCCAAGCCTTCGAGGGTTCGAGGCCGTGGACAGCATCAAGGCCAGGCTCGAGGCCATGTGCCCGAACGTGGTGTCTTGTGCGGATATACTCGCGTTTGCAGCACGCGATAGCATTGAGATGGTAGGAAACTCTTACCTTTCTTTTAACTTTTCGTGTTCATTTTCAGACATAATTCAACGCACGGATTTTTTTCTCAGACGGGAGGGCTCGGATACGACGTTCCGGCCGGGAGGAGAGATGGGAGAGTTTCTTTAGCTTCTGAGGCACTGAAAAACCTGCCACCACCATCACTCAATGTGGATCAGCTCACAAAAGCATTTGCAAACAAGGGCTTAACACAAGAGGAAATGGTCACTCTTTCTGGTAAAATTCCCAATCAAATGCAACTTTTTTTCCTTCTTTTCTTTCAATCAAAAGCATGTTTGTGTGTACATTATTGAGGCTGGTGTGTGACGCGTTCAGGGGCGCACACGTTGGGGCGGTCCCACTGCACGTCGTTCGCGAACCGGCTCTACAGTTTCAACTCGAGCTCTGGCATGGACCCGACTCTCGACGCCATGTACGCGAGCCAGCTCATGCGGCAGTGCCCGAAGGCGGGAGACGCGGGCCTCGTGGTGCCGATGGAGGCCACCCCCGCCACGGCCGACGTTGCATACTACAGAGGCGTGGCGACGAATCGAGGGCTGTTCGCGTCGGATCAGACGTTGCTGACGGACCAAGCAACGAGGGCGCAAGTGTTCCAAAATGCACAAAATCCATTTATTTGGACAGGGAAGTTTGCTTCTGCTATGGTTAGTATGGGGAAGATTGGAGTTTTAACAGGCAATGCTGGTGAAATTCGCAAGAATTGTAGAGTGATTAATGCTTAGAACTTCAATATCAATCGAAATAAATCCAAGAATTCAAAAGATGGGAGGGCACATTTTTCATTTATAAATCCAAGAATTCAAAAATCGTACCATTGATTCGAAAAATCATAACAAGATGCAAGAAAAGTAAGCTAAGGTAATGAAATCTAGGTTGTGAGCTCCATGATAGCACTCACAATGTCGCCGTTGTGAGTTTTGAGGGCCTTGACAGCCTTGGTCCTCGACACGCCCGCTTGAGTCATGACAAGGTCAATGTCGCGTGGCTCGACGCCCGTCTCGTCGACCTCTTCCTCTTCTTCGTCCGCCTGGACAGACGCGGCCGAGGCAGCCAGTTCCGACTTCGCCATCACGGAGCCCATGTCGGGCATCCTGAACTGCTGAGCGGCCTGCGTCTGGAGCTGGGAGCTCAAGTCCTCGATCTTGGCCTCTCCAAAGATGACGTAGGTCTCGGAGTTTGGGCTCTTGAAGACATCGGGTTTCGAGATGAAAAACAATATCTGCAGGAAATGTTAAAGACGGTTAAAACAGCGGCTCTAAAGCAGAAAGAGGGCAGCTAAGAATTGAGGAGAAGGTTACGTTTTTGGTTCTCTTGATCGTGACTCTGCTAACACCGAGAACGGGCTTCATGCCGAGCTTCAACATGGCCTTACGGCTCTTCTTCTCGCTTCTGCTTTGCTTGGAACCTTCAGTTCCACCTGTTCAAGTTTACCATAAAACGAAGCAACCATTTAAACAAGCCAGCTAATGAGTTTCGACGAAAAGAGGTAAATGACTATTGCAACAAACTCAATGAAACAATATACTCTTATTAGCAGAATTTAAGATATAAATGAAACCTAGAAAATACAATCTTCGAAAAACTATAACGCTAGCTCAAAAACGACGCAAGCAGATATCCAGTAGCCTTATAGATAACTCAAAATCAATGAAAAAGGTTAAAGACTATTGTAACAAACTCAAACTCAATAAACAGTACACTCATAGATAACTCTTATTTGTAGAATTTAAAGATTAAATCAAACCATAACTCTAGCTCAAAATCAATGGAAGCAGATATCTAGTAGCCTTATGAATGTGCCTACAAACTACTACAAGATTATCAGAATCATTTTATATCCACAAAATACAAATTTAAACTACATTTCACGTGGCTTATTGGATGAGGAGATTTCCAGAAGTGAAAATTCAAATTCAGATTAAAAAAAACGAGATGCATCATAATGTGTTTATCACTTCCCCTAAAATCACATTTAGAAAAAGTTACAATTCACAAATTACCAGAACAGCCACCACCTTTACATAAAATTCGCCCAATCTAACGCCCAAACATAGTAAAATAATCAAACAATTTCATTTCACACATTACAGATTCAAGCTATTAGATGAACATTTCCAGAAACAGAATAATCCTCCAACTAAATCAACTACAACTTCCAGCATTAAACCTAACCATAATTCCACCAAAATAGTAAAAAAAAAAAAAAAAAAAAAACCGCAAATCTCAACAAAACAATCGGAGCTCCATCGTCAAAAATCAACAACAATAAATTAAAACAAAATATTCTACAATCACCACGTTCAAAAAAAAAAACAAATCAAAACACAAAAAATGCTGAAAAAACCACACGCAAAAACAGAGATACATCTAGAGAGAGAAATAGACCTAGAGTTCCGTCGTCCTTATCATCATCCTCATCGTCGGAATCTTCCATGTCATCATCGTGCTCCTCATCTTCCTTCACGTCTTCAACCAACGGCTCATCCTTCACCAAAATCACCAAACAAATTTTTTTTTTCTCAGCGAAACAAATCCAAAAAAAAAAAAAAAAGAGAGAGAAATTAAATTATACCAGCAGCTTCTTCTCGACTTCAATCTCTTCGACGACGGGGCCAGGCATGGCGTCGGAGCTCAGAGAGAGAGATGAGAGTGAAATGAGTGATTCAGTTGGATTTTACGTGCAAAAGAGATAACGAAATGGTTTTTATTTCTAGGGTTCGTTTTTGGGCTTTTTTTACCTTTCAATTCTCTAATTGCATATCATTGGCCCATTAAAATATACAAGATAAACTGTTTTATATTTTTTCATATTTTAAACCGAATAAAATGAATTTAATATTTTATTAATATTTAAAATATAATCTAACTTTTTTTTTATAATATGGTTTAAAATAACTGTTTTCCACATGCTACAAAAGGAGATTTTGAATTCTGATAAAAATGCGAAAAAGAAAAAAAATTGATTGCGTGTTGCTAAAATAGTAGATAGTATGATTTTGGGTAATGAATTCTAAGTCATCAATTAGATCCCAAATTGAGTTTATATTGTTTCTAATAATTATTACTTCCAATTTATAATATTACATGTGTAGGAGAGAACAAAATTGAATTTTAATTATATGGGTTCGTTTATGATTATTTGGTGCAAATGGTTTCTACTTTCTTTAATAGACACCTCCATTGTGTGATTTTAGTATATTAAAATTTACAAAGAGCACAATTTACCAAAAAAATGACATACAATTTGGTAAAACCATTTTTTCCTTCTCTTTTAATCGATTAACTAAGAATTTTAAAAACCGGTTTTTTTTTCTTTTTCATTACTATAGGTAATTCTTTAAAATAATTAATGTTGCCCATGATTTTAGTCGCCAATTTAGCTGAGATTTGGGTGGTTAATTCTGATTTTCAGAATGCATCAATTTAGTCAAAAAGATTTATTTAGTCATATATATTGGATATACTCCTCATTTTCCCATCCCAAAAAATTTGAACATCTTTGGCTCATTGAGTCTCCATATTTTACATAGATTTCGCCTCAAACTTCTTGGTTCGAGACGAAGATCACTAATTAAATAACGGTTCTCTCGAATCACAATGTCACTCAAACGAGCTCATGATTCGATAGAATGAGAAAACGCGAGCTCGCACAAGCAACAAAAATTCACCTAAAAGAAAAGTTTAGCATCAAACTAAACATAGCCAAAAAACATCAATAAGACTGCCAAACTCTCTCAACAGCTTCATCATCATCATCATACCCAATCCCTATTCACAATCCCAAAACCCTACCATTTTTTACTTTTTTTTCAAGCTATACAAGTCTTTTTTAATCGCCTCATCACCCTCTTCTCGTCGTTCCACGCCTCGTTGCTGAAGGCGTGGCAATGGCCGCCGGATCCGGTCCACTTCACACAGGGAGCAGCCAGATCGCACACATAACAGTAGCACTGAAAAACGAGCAAGTTTTACTTCGATTTAGTTTCAAAAGTTGAGCAAACAAACGCGGTGGATTAGTTTCACCTGTCCACAGTGCTTGTCGTGGGGAGTTTTGTCGAAGGGGAATCTTGCGCAGGTGTTCCTCGGGTGCGGATAGTCCCTGCACGCAACCTAGGAACGAGAGCAAGTTAAGACGTCGTTCGAATCTCTTGTCTCAGCCTCACAAGAACTAAGAGAAGAATGAGTTACATAATCTGCAAAAGTTTGTAAGGCATTATATTAAACCAAGATTAGCATTGCCAAAACCAGTTTTGAGAAGTTTGATGTAAGTAAATTATCATCACTATCATGAAGAAAGAGTCTACAAACTCTAACAAAATGCTTGAAAAGGAAACTAAATCTCTCCACCTTAGCAAACTTGAGTGATTTCTCCTAGTCTCGAAAAAATGCATTAAAATGCTCCAAGATGAACTAATTCTCCATCTAAAGCAAACTCAAGTGATTTCTATGAAGTCTACAAACTCTAACAAAATGCCTAAAAGAGGAACTAAATCTCCAACTTGAACAGACTCGAGCGATTTCTACTAGCGACTGCAGGTTTCTCCTCGTCTCGAAAAAGAAACATTGCACTAAATGCACCACAGATGAACTAATTCTACACCTAAAATCAAACTCTCAAAGTGATTTCTACTAAAGACTGCAGATTTCTTCTCCTCATATCTAAAAAGGTAAAATGCCAAAGCAATTCGACAATGAAGATATATATGACTTGTACATCAAAACAACCAAAGAAAACATTCTTTGTATGCTACAACCTAACATTCAATAAAACAATACATGATCACCACAACAAGAGAACTCAAAAAACAGAAGCCCAGAAACAAAAATCAAATCTTTCGACACACAACCATCACAACTCATCATCCCACCAAACACCAAGAATGCAAACTGCAATCAAGAACAAAACCAACTAAAAAAATCAAAATCAAAATCAAATTTCTCCTCATGTCAAGTGATTTCTACTAAGTTCCTTCACTATTACCAAAACAAACATTCACATTGCCATTCAAAATACATTAAAAACAACAACAACAACAACAAAAAAAGATTCTTTCTATGCAACAAACTACATTCAACAAAACTAGAGACTCATCAAGAATCCAACAACAAACACATGATCACCACCACAAGAAAACCCAACAACAGAAGCCCAGAAACAAAAATCAAATCTTTCGACACAAAATCACCACTACTCATCATCCCACCAAACACCAAAAATGCAAACTACAATCAAGAACAAAACCAACTAAGAAAAATCAAAATCAAATTTCTCCTCATTTCAAGTTTTCTACTAAGGACCTTCACTATTAGCAAAAGAAACATTCACATTTGCATTCAAAACACATCAAAACAACCAAACAAAACATTTTCTCTATGCTACAAACTACATTCAACAAAACTAGATACCTATCAAGAATTCAACAACAAACATATGATCACCACCACAAGAAAACTCAAACAACAGAACCCCACAAACAAAAATCAAATCTTCCCACACAAAATCACCACCACTCATCATCCCACCAAACACCAACAATGCAAACTGCAATCAACAACAAAACCAACTAAACAAAAAAAATCCAAAATTGAGCAAGAAAATCACCTGCCCCTTTTCACCAACAACGCTCAACTCGGGCTCAGCAGGATCATCACTAACATTGCTAGGCAGCCTCAAAACATCCAGATTATTGTAGGGATCGAATTCGAGAATGAAGCACTCTTCTTCCACCTCGAATTTCTTGATTTCATCCCTATTTTTGAGGCAGAATATAGGCCTCATTGGAGTGCCGCTGTGAACGGGAGAAGGGCACGAATCGTCGATTACGATCACTTCCTGCTTCACGGCCATTTTAGGAGTCTTTTGAATTCTACGTCTCTTCGAAGCGGATTTACTCCCCATTTTGATTGAATTAAATTTTAAATCTTTTTCGGGAACTGTTCCTAGAAATTTGAAAGGTTGTTTTTTTCTTTTTCTCAATTAATTTTTTGTTTTTGTTTCGGTTGAAACAGAGGAGAAAAGCTGAAACAGTTTTGAGAAATTCAAATTTTGAGGCGACGGTGGGAAGAAGCGAAATGGGGTTTATTTATTTATGAAGCGCAGATATTTATGGGCCGAATTGGGCCGAATTGGGCCTAATTGGGCCGGGCTTTGCGGTAACGGCGATTTTTTTGAATTTTGAAACTATATGGTTCCGTTTTGGGCCCATTGAATGTGGATATGGGCTTTTTAAAGGGAAGTTGTTGTGGTTAAATCGTCTGTAAATATACACGAACTTTACGAGTTTTTTGGAATTGCGCACGAACTTTCTTTCGGCCGAAGAATACACGAACTTAACACATTTTCTGATTTTTCGCACACAAAGTTGAATTTCCTTAAATTGAATTTGGCATGGCAATCAAAACGACCTCATTTTGACCGCATAAAAATAAAATAAAATTATGTCCACCTAGACCCACCTCATCTTTCTCTCACTAATCATCCCGTCTCTCTTCGGGTCGAACGGGGCCAGGTTGTTGTCACCGCCTCACCGGCACGATTTCAGCTCCCCCGCCTCGTGGGGGTTAATGATGCGTCATTTTTATTTATTTTAAATTTTTATGCAACTAAAACGACGTTGTTTGGATTGCCACGTGAATTTTGATTTTGTCATGTTAAATTCAATTTCGTGGAAAGAAATCAGAAAAGGTGTTAAGTTGGTATAATTTTTTAACTGAAAATCAAGTTCATCGTTATGAGAACAAATAATGCAATTATTTTTTTAATCGGGTTATATAGTGTTCTTTTAATTTTATGATAATAAAATATAATGTGTTATGTGCGGATCGAAAAC
>JAYJMF010000001.1:6578308-6618169 GCA_036873715.1 Salvia sclarea | reverse complement strand
AAGATTATTATATAATATAATTTGGAAGTCGCACCAACAATTATCATGAATTTGTAAGTAGAAAATGTGGACTTATTGTTTTTCAAGTGTTATAAATTAAATTATGAAAAAATGAGAATAAATGAAAAAGAAAAAAATAAATGAAAATAAATTAACACACATAACTTACTATAGTTAGGTTGATGGTTTTGGAGGGAAAACAAAATTGGAAAGGATTTAGCTTTTATATATGTATAGATACACCAACTTAACATTGCAGGAATTTTTACACAAATCGAGGCAGTACTTCAATTGAATGGCTAATTCTCATTCCTTGATGTTTATGATCTCGAAGCCGTGGTGTTTTCATCACAAGATTAGAAGACTTTTTATTCATATATATTATTGCAAATTCGGGCTTTTTGCTATTTGGTAGACATTTATTAGGTTGGAGTAGGCTAGGGCTAAATATTCATGTTTCATAGCTTGATTGTGTAGTAGATACTCATTAGTCATTAATCGTGTATGTTGTGAAATATAACCATTAATAGTGGCTATATTCTTACATTTCTTATTGCAGTCCCTGTCTCTTTTAAAATATTGTTCGAATAAGTGCTTGATTTGGAGTTTAAATTATAAATTTTATATTGTCATTGTTCGCAATGCGTTCTATGCAATAATTATGGAATAAAAAAAGTAATTGTCGATTTATTTTCTTTATATACGACCTTTGACGCTTACATTATTTTTGGACAAGAGAAAGTATATTTAAGTATAATTATTGGTGAAAAGGTGAAATTGTCGATTCTATCTGTACACGAGATTTGATGTTCACATTATTTTTGGACAAGTGAAAGTATATATTAATATGATGATAGGGTCTAAAATTAAATGGTATTATATCCAAAACATGTATAAATGTTGTACTAATCTGCCTATATATATTAATACACATTTGTATAATGGTTCAATATTCAAAGCCCTGCACCATCCCACCCTCGTAAAAAAAAAGAGAATGAAATATGCCATTTTTATAATTTTCAATTCTTATTGAATTTGTTATCCACTTCAATTTGTTATCCAACTTATACTCGGCAAATAATATTGTACCGATAGCTTTTATTACATTTATATGCATAAATCGCAATATTGAGATTATATATGTTTACAATCAGTCAATCACCAACTATCTTGACATAATCACTATCCACAATAATGTGCTTTCATAATTCAAATCAATATATAGAAACATATTTTTGCATCAAGATTCTGTATACGCGTGAGTGATTTAATTATTGCTCTAATATATGCTATTAAGTTTCTATTTTGCCTTAAAGTTCAGCATTTGTCACTTATTTAAATTACGCGATTTTAATTCTGGAAAGCCACTGAATTATGGCTGGAAGTTCTTCGCAGGTAAGAAAAACATCCGAGCTTTCTATTAATCATTATATTTTCCAAATTTATTTCCTATCTTATCCGATTTCTTTTTTCGACTTGATAATATGAACTCCATCGAAAAATGTTCCTTCAAAATTGATCTTCTGCAACTCCTAGCGTATGATTTCATTTTTCATCTGGGCTTGCCATTTCAAGACATTCTTGGTTGATTTATTGTGTTTCCCATATTTTCCATTAATTAATTACTCTAATTTACATATGTTTCAAGTCTTGTGAGATGGAACATCAAGATTTTGAACGGGTAAGAATTTCCCACTCTTCAATTTTTTTTTTTCATTTTGGCAACTTTTTCATGATTATTAGTTTATTATATGTCTGATTGAATATTGCAGATCACTGTTTTAAAAGTCAGGAAAATATGCTGCGAAGCATATCAAAAGAAATTGCAAAAGAAGCTATTGAAACATGAAGGTAAAATTAAGTAGTAGTACAATTTATTAATCCCATATTTCCTTTTTTTTTTTTAATTCGTGTTTCAATCTCGTATTTTATGAATATTTAGGCGTTTCATCGGTGGAGATAACGCCGGGAGAGGGTCTCGTGGTAGTCATAGGAAAAATGGATCCAAACTCCCTTGTCAACATAGTTGCAAGAACAGGAAAACACGCAGTGATTGTATGTTCCGACAAGAAACTTTCACACACTAAATGCTGCAATAATTGTTGCCAAGAAAAAGAAGAGAAAAAGCTTCACAAATGTGAGGACTACGCGCCGCCGCCGCCGTCTTTTGATGAACGAATGTTTAGAGATCATTGGTGCAGACATCCGGCAGGCGAATTTTCGGGCCATTTTGGCAATTCCGGCCCTTTCCGGCGAGATCCACGGTGGTTTGAGGCGGCGGCGCCACCACCGCCGCCGGACGGTTTTGGTCTCCGGCGGCCGGGATTTTATGGGTACGGTTACTTCCATTGAGGTTTCAGAGGTTAGCTTTTGCTAATTTGCAAGAACTTTGGAAATGTAGATTCATCTGTTTTTTTTTATTTTGGGTTGGGATTGAATTCATCGTCTTATTATCTTTTATATAAATAGATAGTTAGTTTATGTCGTTCTTATTATGGTAGAAATATTGATAATTGTGTGATTGTGCTTTGTGTAAGAGGTTAATGATTCAATGTTAAGGATAAAAAATCTGAATGGATAAAAAGAGGAGAAAGAAAGAGAAAATGAGAAAGAAAAATTGATGTATGCTCTTGTATATATGTAGAGCAATATTTCACATTAAAACAACGAAATTTGAGCTTAATATTGTTGTCCATAATCTTGGGTGGTCATTATTTGAGAATTTGTCAAAAAAATAGATTTTGAAAACCATACAAGGAAAAGAAATGAAAAATAAGCAGACTTTATTTTATATAGATTATATCTTAGGATTTATATATATACATTCTTTGACTGTATTTTAATGTTTTTTCTTTAACTTAAATTATATTAAAATTAAATTAATTATTAAATGTATAATAGTAAAATGAAATACTCGATAGTATTTTGTTACTATCTTGTTTAACTTTATTTCTCTAAAGTTATACTCCCTCCCATTTTTTAGAAATGTCGTTTAAGCCTTTTGAAGTTTTTACAATTTATTTGACGTTTTGCATGTTTATACCAAAAGTACTCTTTTAAATTCAGTTTTGTTTGTTTGGTTCCCATCTTAGCATCATTATCAAAGAGCCATTTTTAGAGTTTTACACCAAAAATATAGAAATTATTAGGAAAAAAATAGGTAAAATATATTTTCATTAAAAAAAAAGTGCATCATCCTCAAACGACATCTATAAAAAAATGGGAGGTAGTATTTCATTTTGATGTCTTTAATTATACATCTATTTTTGTAAAGTTATATTTTATTTAACTTGCTTCACCTATTAAATAAGGGTCGTTGATTCTTTTTTAGATCTCGTGAAGCTATTGTCTCGATCATCTTTAATTCTTTATCACAAAACATAATTTGACTATTTCGATTCCATTAAACTCATTTCTTCGTGAATGTTTTGAACAAATAAGCAACTAAACACGTGATTATTTTTGCATATGTTGTCCATTTAAGTGCAATCGCTTCTTTTGACTTTGTGTTCAAACATAAAATTTCCAATAGTTTTATATATTTTCATGTTTAGAGAGCAGCTATCTTTTCATTTTGTTCATTTATTTAAAAATAAGGAAATGAGTTCATTATATTGCATAACTAATACTAATTCATTTTATAGTTGAAGACATACCAAATTAATGACCAAGATTTTGAAAACACATTTTTTTATCTAACAGCCATTATGAGTTATATATAAAATTTCCATCAAAGTATCCAAATACTTTTTCTTAAGGGTTTTACTAATATACAAAGAGTCCCACATTTTGGTGTTTCTTATCATTAATTCTCTATATTTTCAGTTTTTAGATTCTTATTCAATCTGACAGAAATTAAATTTACTTTTCAACAGAAGTTCGTTCATATGTGCAAAGTCGTGGCGTTGTAGCTCCTTAATTACTTTTTCATTTTTATTTTTTCATAGTAGTATTGGAAAGCTCAATATTTCATTTTTTTAGTATAACCAATCGTAATTTGTACTCATCAGTTCTGATAGTATGAGTTCAAATTATGATATGAAAATATATATGCAATCTAAAATTTTGAAAGTAGTTATATGCAATCTTGTTTCCCTAATAGTATTGACTATCTTAAGATAAGCATATATAGTTTGTATTATTTAATGATAATCATATATAGTTTGTGGGTGGGGATCTACTAGGATCCCTCCTGAAATTAGGATCTAGGATCAAAGCATACCTTTAGAATAAAAAAAAGCATTATGTTATATGTGAGAAAGCATATAATAGATTAAAGCATTATGTTGTACATAAAAAAGCATAATCATTTAAAAGCATTAAGCAATACATACGAAAGCATCATCAATTTGAAGAATCAATCTTGACCGTCCATCAATCAAGATCAAGGGATCATCAGATTGGATCTTAGTTAACATTTTCAGGAGGGATCCTAAATGATCCCCTCCATATAGTTTGTACTCTATCCATGCAGCTCGTATTATAGCGGATCCGAAGGAGGAGAATATTCTGCTTCCAAACGACGTCAGAGAGATCCTTTCGACTGCAAGGGAATATATGATCATGATCATTGGTGTCTTCCATGCTTATAGAGAAGCTAACAAAACAACTCATAGGCTAGCTTAGTTTGCTAAAATTAGTTCACGGTCAATGTGGTGGATTGATTATTTCCTTGGTTGGTTGAGGGACATTGTTGAGAATGACGATTCTTGATTTATAAATTTCGTTCCTTTTCGGGAAAAAAATATATATATTATTCTATAATTAAAATAGTAATTAAATAATTCACATGTACGATCGTACCAAAGGTCTCGGGTTCAAATCCTCCGTAACATTATCTTTAAAATTTATGCATTTAATCTAATTATAATAAAAGGACAATTATATTACGTAATCCAAATTGTGATAGTGATCACATGAAAACGATTCGTACTGTAAATTCTAGTATGACATTTGTTAGATACAATCTACGTAGAAAAATCTCTTGGAGTGAATTGGAATTTTTATTAGTGGAGAAATTAATTAAGAAAAAATGTGCCAGAAAAAAAAAAAAAAGAAGAATTTGTTTCTTAGGTACAATGTAATGGAACGAGAACGACCTTGAATCTTTAAAAGAGTATGAATTTAGTCTTCAATTTTATAGTTTATGAGAAAAACTAAAATTTACAAATAGTTTATGATTTTACAACCAATTTGCTCATTAAGAATTTTTAGGTAGCAAACTCCAACATGTTAATTGTTCATCGATCCCTATAGAACTGAGAGATGCTAAAAATATTTTCATTTTCCATAAAATTGGTGACCCAACGCTATCTCGTATTAGTTGGTATAGTAAAATAAAAACTGAATAGAGCTAATTAAATGTTTCGTGTTGAAATATACCTAGAATACTAAATATGATGTGTTGAAATTTTATGCTACTACTACACAACGACTACCTAGAGTTAATTTAGCACCTATATATTTACATCTCCACAAAAACACTCATTTGTCATCTTCATAAATAGCTAGAGTTTTCTTGGTGTTGTTCTTCTATCCATTCTTTCTTGTTGTGTTGCAGCAACTCCGGCGAGACGTAAGCATTTTCTCCGTGATGTCTTCAAAGGTTTGATATGCTTTCTTAATCTAAATGCTCACTTATGATGAAATGATATAAGTTTAGTTATGGTAAAATTTGTGTTGAAGATTTTCAAAAAGGCTGCAAAATTAGCCAAATACCTTGGCGACAAGGTCCGGAAGGTTGTTTGGATAGGAGAATTCCCGACGCCGGGATCTCGCAGAAGAACAAAAAGGGCCACGATAAGGGCAAGCGCCGACATATAGAGTTCCGGGATTTGATTGAGGAGCACAATTTCTCGGTGAGGGTCACCCACTCACCGAAGAATCAGAATGGAGTGGCCAACGACATATATGTCTCGCCTCTAAGGTAGGGCTTTGTATAAAAAGCTATGGACCTACGAGACTAAATATTACAAGGCCCAATTTTCGCTCATAGTTACTCCATGTTAACTAGTTTGCATAACTTTCCAGTTGGATAAATCATTATTTTGCATTGCTTTTATAAATATTTTTATTATTCGACTCTTTTTAATTATAAACTCTTATTATAATACTCGCTAACTACTCGTTAAATATTTCAAATATAAGTTATTGGAAATTTCTCAAATGCCCCAGGGGCATGGATGCCCCATGTATAATTTAAGCTCATAGAAAAACTCAAAGACATTAGTCGAGCGAGGGGGAGCCGAAGGTGAACACAGAGCGAGCTCAAAGACAAAATTGTTATCGGTTTCATTATCTATATGTTAAAATCGGAGCCGAAGCGGAGAGATTTGGGCCGGGGGCATTTATGCTCCGAGTGCACCGGAGACTAACTCTAAGTTATTTATACACTAATTAGTTATAAATGTCGATAAATACGAAAAGTTATATGCACAAAATTATGTGTATGTTTTCAAGCACCATTTACAATAAGTAACATGGTAGAGTTAAAATAATTATTTTAATGAGACATGATCAACAATTAAGTTATACCTTGATTATATATATACTTTATGTACATCAATATCATTAGAATTTTGATGATCTTTAATCTTTATTATAATTGAGGATTGGGTAACAGAATTTGGGAAATTCCCGGCCCAGCCCGAGTACCCTCGGGATTCGGGGTCCCGAACTCTCGAAATTTATGGGATCGAAATGAGACTGGGATTGGGTTTTTGTAATATTACAGGTAACGGGAAATCCTGAATCCCGATCGGAATATCCTGATTTCACGATTTAATTTTAATTTTTACTTTTACTTTTATATTCAGTTATAGATATAATTTTAGCAATCCATTTTTTCTTCTTCTTTTTTGAAATTTTGTGCATGTTTATTTCCAGAAGTTGGGGTTAACTTGAAATAATTCGGGATTTTTTGTTCCGTTTGGGCATTAATTCTGGGTAATTCGAGAACGGGACCGAGAATAAATTTATCCCATTTTAGGGATTCGAGAATGGGATCGGGACGGGACCGAAAAAATTCATATATTTCGGGTTTTGGTACTCGGATTTTTTGGGACAAGTTTCGGTTCCGTCCCGATTGTCAGGCCTAATCTTTATCTATAATATAGATTTAAATAATCAATTTTTTATGTGTATACAAAATATGATTTCCACATTATTTATATAATTATAAAAAATAGTGATCATTGATCTAAATATATATAAAACAAATCATTTAATGCTTGAAACTTTAATGATTGGTTAAATATGTGGAGCGGTTATACATATTTTTATGAGAAAAACTCGGTTGCCTGTTATACATTTGAACAAGGAAATTAGCCTACATGATTAGGTAATGATTAAATTGATAAACTATTGAGTTAAGGGAAAATATTAATAATGAATTGATGACTATATATATTTTTTAATTTGCCAAAAAAGATATTGAGAATAATTAGCGCAATTTTGGCGGGGAAATGATATTGAGAATGTTTTATATATATTGATTAATTTATATATTTGTATATGTCCCAACCCAATTTTGAAAAATTATTTTACGCTATATTCTCATCTCATCCCTTATGGTACGTAATATCATGTAATTAGAAAATTAAACGTACACTAAAGCGATCAAATAAATTCAAAGTAACAATTATTATTTTTATTTATTCATTATTAGATTTAATATATAAAGTTCTTTTGGTTTTGAATTTGTAATATACCGTAAATAATTGATGAAAATTTAGTATCATTTTTTATTATAATTCAATTTCTCAAATATAGGTAAAAGAATATACATGTAACATCACCCAACACCATGTAGAATTCCTCCATTCTCATTTACCTATTTTGTGAATTTTTTTGACATTTTATTCATTTTAAATTCCAACAATAACATTATCATCCCATATTTTCAGCACCACGCGATCCATCCTTGCTGCCCATGCAATTATTTTTGCATACAATCGCTTCTTTTGGGTTTGTGCGTGTTCAAATATAAAATTTCCAATAGTTTTATATTTTCTTATTTAGAGGGCAACCATATTTTAATTTTTTTTCCTTTATTGAAGAAAATATAAATGAATTTATTGTATTACATAAAATAGATCTTATAAGACTAATCCATTTTATAGACCACTAAGATCTTGTTTGTGTGTATCTTGAAGTATGTGGCTCCTACGAAAGCGCGGGTGATTAATTTTTCAATATTTCTACTGATAGTATGAGGTAGTTTTCGAAGATAAGACGTGGGATTTCAAGAGGATCGAGGAAGAGATCAGATGTCGCTTTTGGAGTTAGTGCTCGGTAAAGGAAAAAGATCTCGTCTGGTGGTAGTTTTCCCGTCTAGTCGTCAACGTACTAATATCTGATCTTTATGGAAGTGCGCCACTTTAACATGCAAACAACATTGTCTAATATGTTGCTCGGTGTTTCTCATACATATAGATCGGCGAATACGGTCGCTTATAGTCTTAGCTCAACGGGCTTTTAGTTTCCCGTAGTCTACTTATTGAACTGCTAATTTTCCCTCATAGTCGAGGGCTCTCGTTTTAGGAGATTTTCCACAATATATCTACTTTTTTTTCCTCAAAAAGCAATTTAAAAAAATGTCGTTGTATAATGAATTTCTTTTTTGGGAAAATATTTGCAGTGTTAATCTCGCTACATAAAAAAAAAAAGAAGGCCCAAATTGGAAAATAGAGTTTAATGGGATAAATTGCTCAACTCAACTATATATCCTTCCCACGTGTTTCCATTTCGAATTTTTCATTTCTCTACCTCATTTCATTTCCATGGATTCCACCCATAATCCTCCCAAAACCCTAGCGAGCTCGTCGAAGAGGTATGCTTTCTATTTTCCTTTTGTTTTCAAATCTCCATTTGCTTTTTCTGCTGGATTTTTTGAGCTCAGCTTGTTTAATCGGAAGAATACGCGCGATCACTGACAAAATTGCTTGAAAAATCGGGTAGAATGTGGGATAAGAATGTTCACAATCTCTATCGTTCAAATAAGATGATGATCACACTGCTTTGTTGCTTAATTTCACTGTATACTACTCGATAGCTGATGCTGGTAGTTTTATTGCATTGAGTGATTCCTTTTTTTTGCTGTTGCAATGGTGATCATCAGCTCCTTTTGCTTTTGATGGAGATTTTGCTGTTGTTGCCTTTTTGTTAGGAGCAGTTTAGTTGATTTAGAATGCTGTGATTATGATCAGAGGGAGAATTCAACCTTTAAACGCTGCATTCATAAAACAAATCGAATTAGAAAGAGTAATTCTGATTTATGTGATGCAGTTTTTGTGTTAGTGAATTTTTAGGTGTATTCTAGTGATTGATATTTATGTGTAGAAGCAATTAGCCGTTGAAATGTTAGTTCGATTTCAGGCATAGGTGTGCAGCATGTTTCAAGCAGTACAAGAAAAGGGAACATCTCATCGAGCATATGAAGATCTCGTATCACTCCGCTCACCAACCTAAGTGTGGCGTATGCCAGAAGCATTGCAAATCGTTTGAATCGTTGAAGGAGCACACAACTGGTGAAATTTGCGTCGTTTCGTAGTTATTGCATTATATTGTCAAGATTGGTTGTGATGCTCGTTTCTCATACTTTGTCCGTGGAAACACTTAGGCCCACTGTCAAAAAGGAATTGCTCCGAAGTTTTCTCTGAAAGAGGGTGTAGCCTCTGTATGAGAATTTTCGAAAGCTCGGTTTCCCTCGGTGAACACCAGCAAGTGTGTCGCCTACCTGCCCCTGCTCCCTTGGTGAGTTAATAGATACTCTACTTTCATATTATAGTTATTACCAAATTTAATCTTCTCATATTAATTTGTCGATCAATTTAGGAAGTTCTTACCATGTTAACAGGGACCTGCCACCGAATTTCAAATCTGCGATCCTCCATTAATCGTTGAAAACGAGCGTGGAAGTCGTCCTCAGGCTGTTGCTATGGATTGTGCAATGGTTGGTGGCGGAAGTGATGGATCACATGATCTATGTGTAAGGGTATGCCTTGTCAATGAGGATGAGAAACTGATTTTCCACGCTTATGTTCTGCCTCAAATTCCTATTACAGATTATCGGTATATCCTACTTTCTTGAGTTCTCCGGTTTAAGTAAGCGACCCTCGTGCTAAACGTAAGTCTTTCTTTAGGTATGAGGTCACTGGGATCAAAGAGGAGCATCTAAAAGATGCCCTGCCGCTTAAGGAAGTGCAAGATAAGATTCTGCACATTCTCTACAACGGGGAATCAATTGGGATATTACGCTTGAATGGTGGGAACGCGAGAGTTCTCGTGGGTCATTGCCTCGAGCATGACTTGTATTGCCTGAGAATGAATTATCCCGATCATTTACTTAGGTGAAGTCAAGTCACTCTGTTGCCATTAAGGGTATTACCACTTTCATGAAAATGCCAAAGAATTTGATGGCTAGTTTGTGCCATTTGAAATAGTTCAAATCACCAGTGTTTTGCTTGCTTCCTTTGAATTAGTAGCAATGGTTTGGTTAGATTTTTTCACTCATTTGTTTCTGTATCTGTCACCTGCAGAGATACGGCGACGTACCCTCCTTTAATGAAGACGAATCTCGTGAGCCACTCGCTTAGATACTTAGCCAACACCTATCTTGGGCAAGTTCTCTTTTCTCTTGATTGATATTGGCCTTTCTTTGCAGATGTCGAGATATTCTCCAATTTCATCGATACCATTTAATTCATATCTCATTCAGAACATGAATTTTCTTTAGATTGCTCCTTTTTCATACGGCTTGATAGTTGATATCGACTGGATTCTGCACGAGGGCCTCGTTTTCTAACCATGTAGTCGACGACATGAAAATTTGCACACTCACACAGAGGCCTCGAGTTTAGCTCATGTTTGGCTTTGGTATATGAACAGGTACCAGATGCAGTCGGAGCTGCACGATCCGTATCAAAACTGTGTATCTGCGATGAGGTTATACAAGAGATTACGATCCCAAAAACACGAAACGAAAGGAAAAGAGCTTCTTTTGACTAGTGGGAAGCTCACAAATGGCTATGATTCATTGAAGTACAAGGAAACTGAGAGTATGTCTTCAAATGAGCTTTTTGATATCTCAAAGTCAAATTATAGGTGTTGGTGTTTGGATTAGCTTTAAGCATGTAACACCAAATCTTTCATCTAGATGAATATTTATGTTGCTTATCTTCCTCTCCATTAAACTAAGTCAAATTTATCCTTTAGTTTCACCCTTTTTTGACTAATCATATCCCAAACTATGAAAAACTGTGTAGACCCTTCTTATTTTTCTGGTCCTTGAAAATTGAGTAAGATCATTAGGAATTTGACGTGGAAATACATGTGTGAAAAATAAATGTTTTACGTCAATTTCACAATGATCCTACATTCCTACTCATCTTTTAGGTTCAAGAAATTTAATATGGTAATAAATTTGCAAAGTTTCTCGTAGCTTGAGATATATTAATTGACTAAAGTTGATAGTTCGGGATAGAATTGAAAAAATAGTGATGATATAATAATATTTGACTATATGGCCCTAATTCTTTAAAAAAAAAAGACTATATGGCCCTAATAACGAAATTAAAAACCTATGAAAAAGAAAAAACCTGCAAAATATAGCACGAATTTAAACTTATTGCACCTCATTGTGGCATTAAGTCGAGCATGGGCAACTTATTAATGAACTTGGAATTTCGCAAATGAACCATTGTTTATTCAAAAATAAAAAAATTAACTGCCTATCTTGATATAAATATAACTTTAGTATCAAAATTGTCACAAAACATGAGCATGTGCCATTGATTGTTTACACAAATTTATGCTTAGTAGTCTTGAAATTGTCACAAATTCATGCTTAGTAGTCTTGAAGAAGTTAAATTCTTCGTTAAAACTTAAAAAAAGTTTTCAAATACAAATTTTTGGACAAAAAATCTCACATTTTAGACTATATAGAATGCACCGACCAATATATCAATTTAATTTACCCTATTTTCGTATCAATCAATGTCGTTATCAACAAATATATATATAGAGAAAAAAGGAAAAGAAAAGAAAAGGTAAAACTAAATAAAAATTGACATTTAAAAAAGCGCCCCTCAATATTGACTTACTCTAAAACCTTCTTCTTCCACTGTGGCTTATTATTTTTTTTTTTCTGTTCAAATTTGCATTCACACAGTGAAGGTGTAGCCGGAGAATCTCATTCCCCCCAAATTCCATGCCCTAAATTCCCGCACCTCCGGTGGTAGAATTCAGCAATTAGCGATCACATGGCGGCGGCGGCGGCGGCGGCTGGGGAGGGGGAGGAGACGGCGAAGCAGAGGCTCTGGGACGGCGTGCTGGAGCTGACCAAGGCCGCGCAGGAGAGGGGCACCGATCCCCTCATGTGGGCCATGCAGCTCTCCGCCAGCCTCACCACCGCCGGAGTTTCCATGCCCTCCGTCGAGCTGGCGGAGCTTCTCGTTTCTCATATTTGCTGGTCGAATAACCATCCAATCGCCTGGAAATTCCTCGAGAAGGCGCTCACTATTCGCATCGTTCCGCCCATGCTCATCCTCGCTCTTCTTTCCACTAGGTTATCTTCACTTTTTGTTTATTATTTGCGTCTCTTGTTAAATTAAGCTGCACTTCCATGTTTGGGCGTGTTTATCATTAAGCTGGATTGCTCGTTACACAGCGTAATTCTAGCAATTCTAGGCCGTCTTAGTGTATTAGTGCTTGTTTGAACCATGAAAATGATAAATAGCAAAGAAATGTGGAAGGAAGCTAAGAATGCTGACAAAGGTGTTTATTTTAAATCATGCCGTGTGATGTTGTGCAGGGTAATACCGAGTCGAAGGAGGTATCCTGTGGCATACAGATTATACATGGAGCTTCTTAAGAGATATGCATTCTCGTTGCTGTCTCTGATCAATGGTCCTAACTATCAGCAGTATGATATTATTGCTTTATGTTGTGTCCCTTTGAATCTCCTGAATGTTTTTGCTTTACTATAAAAGTAATAGATGATGGTTATTTTTGAGCTCTTAGCATATTTGATGTTCTGCCACCATCTCTAGTTTTGCTTAGCAGAATGATACATTACTACATAATGATCCCAATAGATGATATGAGATTATGTCCTAGTAACTTTTTTCAGATGTTGACTTTTGGATTCTAGAATGGAACTCCACGTATTGCCACTAATAAGGCGTTGGTCTTGCTCCACAGGCACAAAATCTGTAATACTTCTCCTTCTTCCAGAATAGAAAACAACTTTTACAGATAACTAACATATAAAAGTCTAGACATCTCTCCATGCACTTAAGTATCAACTTTCGTGTGCTTCAACTTGTTTCTTTGAAGGCTCTTCCTTTGTGGTTCGGAAAAAGTTAGCTGTGAGATCATGGTATAGCTATATAGTTGAAACTTGAAAGTAAGAATGTCTGGCTAATTTAGCTGGTTACGAGTCTTACAACTAGACAATTAAGTGATTAACTATCTAACATACATTCTAGTTATTGTTTTTTTTTCCTACAGAAAATTTTGATCTTAAAGCAAGCTAGTGAGTGGTTATGTCATATGTGAAGTCCTTCTAATTTATTGAATTTCTTGATCTTTTGGCATCAGACCAGGTACAGTTTCTATTGATCCAATTAATAACTTGAGCCATAAATTGCAGGATAATGCAATCCATCAATGATGTCCTCCAGTTTTACCAAATATATGGTGTTCAATCCTCTGAACCAGGGATTCTCATTGTTATATATGTATTCTCTATTGTATGGGAGCTACTTGATGCTTCACTTGATGATGAAGGTTTGTTAGAATTCACAGCTGATAAGAAATCGAGGTGGCCAGTTAGGAGTCAAGACATGGATATAGACTATCTTGATAGTTTTGATGGGAAAAGAATGGAACGTCAGGAAGCATTGAGTAAGATAAATACTATCATGGCCGTTGAAATGCTTGGGGAGTTTTTCCGAGACAAAACAACTTCGAGGATTCTTTACTTGGCCCGGCGCAACATGTAAGTTTCTTTTTCCTTTTGGTTTCTTGGTCAAATTGTGTCATGCCTTTAGCATTGAGTTCTATGTAGATGGCAGAATAGTGAATATTTTTCCCTTAAAGGTACATAGCCTGGCAACTTTAGCTGTCAGACTTCTTTTCATAGGGACTATATGCAGGATCTCAAACATTCACCCTCCTTTTACTTTTAGGCCAGTGCACTGGGAATGCTTCATCGATCATTTGAGACTGCTGGCTGCTAAGTCCAGTTCTCTAAGAAACTCAAAAAATATATCTCCAGAGGCACTCTTGCAGTTGACATCTATTGAACGCCAAGTTCTATCACGTCAATGCAAAACAAACTCACTGAAACAACTTCATGCAGTGACAGCTATTTCCCCTATGTCGTCTGCTGGCCAGTGTCATGCTACACTTCGTTCAGCACTTTGGATTCCCATAGATCTTTATTTAGAAGATACAATGGATGGAGCACAAGTCAGAGCTACCAGTGCTGTTGAAACTCTTACTGGTACATTTACATACAATTACAAGCTTCAAGCTAATTCTGTGTATATACATTTCTGAACCCAGAATTGGTATGGCAGGTTTGGTGAAGGGTCTGCAGGCTTTAAATGAGACCACATGGCAAGATGCATTTCTTGGTTTATGGACTGCAGCTTTGCGTCTTGTCCAGAGGGTGAGTGCTAATTCAAAATACATGAAATGCTTAAAATAATTCGTAGTAATTTTCAGTCCCTCCGTCCTATAGAAGTTGTCCTACTTTCCTTTTGGGGTGTCCCTTAGAAGTTGTCTTGTTTCCTTTATGGGACACTTTTATTACTCACCAGCTTTAAAAATATACTCCCTCCGTCCATCAAAGATATGCCACAATTTCCTTTTTAGTACGTCACAAAAAATATACCACTTTCTATTTATAGTAGTAGGACCCACACAACTTACAATATCAACCACAAGTTACTTTTTCTCCACTCACACACTACCTAACTTTTTCTTAAAACCCGTGCCGTCCACAAAGAGGCATATCTTTGGTGGACGGAGGGAGAATATTTTTATCACCACTTTACACTACTTTTCAACTCTCCCAAAATCCCATGCCCAAAAGAAGTAGGATAACTTCTATTAGACGGAGGGAATATAATCTTAAGTATAGGCAATGTTGTCTTTTTGTTTCTCTGCCTGAGCATTAATAAAAGCATACCTGATAATATGAGCTCATCAATAATGTAGAACAATAGAAATATGTTACATTGTTTCTGTACTTCCTGCTATGCTGTCCAGACTGGTTATGTTCACTGGATATTATTTACTATTAATTTCTTTGAATAAAGAGAAACCCAAAGTTATCTTTAATGTGTTATCTTTAATGTGTTAGCATATGATTTTCCTCTCACTCACGATGGAAAATCTTTGGCGTAAGGGAATTTTTTGAGTTCCTTATGACGCATTCATATACATCTGATAATTTTTGGTTTCAACTGAAAAAGAAATGAAGACTGTCTGAACCTTTCAATCTGAAAATTTTTACCTAAATTCTCTGCGTTACATTGCTGTTAGCATTCACCTGGTAAATTGCCTGTCGGTGTATGTTCCGGTTGTGGCTTAGTTTGGTAAAATTGTCATAAGGAATATTTACATCTTTACATTTGTAAGAAATTAAACTATGTATTAACCATTGTGAAACGTTTACTCTGTATCTGTGCAGGAGAGGAATTCAAGTGAAGGTCCTGTTCCTCGCATGGATACTTGTTTATGCATGTTATTGTCCATTGCAATACTTGCAGTTGTCAATATTATTGAAGAGGACGAGAATGAATTGAACAGTGAAGCTGAACAATGCTCCGTCAGTCAGATAAAAAATATTGCACAGGCGGGAAAGCGCCGCCAAGACTTAATTTCAAGCCTTCAGCGGCTGGATGACTTTGAAGGGTTGTTGACTGCACCACCACCTGTTAGTTCTTTGGCTAATCAAGCTGCTGCAAAAGCAATGATGTTCCTTTCAGGCATGTCTGTTGGCAGTGGCCACCTTAGTGGCATGAGCTTGAATGACATACCCTTGAATTGTTGTGAGTATCTTTTATAGCCTCTGCTCTTAAGTTTTTAAGTAATAATCATTTAAATTTCATTTTGTTACTTGTACTTCATTATGAGCATCACAAATTTACTTTAAAGAAGTCCATTTGTAAAGTGTGTCTGGATATTTTTTTATCTTAGATTGTTTTAGTTTCTCTCTGATTTGAGCTGCAATTGGATCTGCATAGGACCCTACCCAACTCAGTTTGTCTATTTACGTATAACACGATTTTTTACTGATATGAAAGGTGAATTTTCATCATCATTGGTTCTTCCTTCGGTCTACTGGTCAAAATTGGGCCAATATATGCCCATATCTATTTATGTCTGTGTTATTTCTTTTCTCGGGTTCTGTAGTCTCCTCTTTCTGGTGAAAGGTCTTGGGAGCGCAGTGCAGTGATGTATTTCTGATCATCCTATGATAACCTCTGTATTTTTCCTGCCCTTTCATGTTCCTGTTTATACTGCAGTGATGTATTTCTGATCATCCTATGATAACCTCTGTATTTTTCCTGCCCTTTCATGTTCCTGTTTATACATGAAAGTGGCCCCTCTGACCTGTTTGATCACGTGCAGCTGGTAACCTCAGGCATCTTATTGTCGAAGCTTGCATTGCTAGAAATGTGTTGGACACATCAGCATATATGTGGCCTGGATATGTAAAAGGTCGCTGCAGCCAAATTCCTCGAAACATGCCTGGGCAAGTGCCTGGCTGGACATCTTTCATGAAAGGATCACCTTTAACTCCTCCAATGGTCAGTGCATTGGTGTCAACTCCAGCAACTAGGTAGGCCTTACTTTTAATATTTAAAAGTTAAATTCTCTTTCATAACTCGGATATGTGCTATTTGCTAAACGGCTGAGAAGGACTGAAATTATAATCCAGTTTAGCTGCTATTGTTGCTGCCAAATACTTCATGGCTTGTTTTACTAGGAAAATTGGATTTCTAGGAACCAGATTTGGGATCTAGACTTGCCTCATTATGCTATTCCTTTTTTCATGTTCCTGCTGAGCTGGGCAAGATAGGAGTTATTGGTTTTGAAACAAAGGACTTCTCCCCGTATACTCTCTTTATGTTATCTTATACTTTCAGAATAATTTTCTAAGTAAGAGTTAACAATAGAATCGATTTTAAAACTTTGATTTATTGAATGACCAGTTCATTTGTCATGGTGCTGTGAGTACCTCCATCTGCTTAACTTAACATCAGTATTTGAATTAGCAACTGACTTATATATTGCAAGTTTCAGTTAGAATGGTAGCCAATAATAGTAAGATGTACAGATAAGATTGTACCTATATCATGTTTTCCTTCTATGTATTCTGTTGGTAAGAAAACTGAGTTTGAGCTTGTGGATCGATATAAGCTTAGCAGAGTTAGAGCGAATGTATGAGATTGCTGTCAATGGCACAGACGATGAGAAGATTTCTGCTGCTACAATATTCTGTGGGGCTTCTCTTACTCGTGGTTGGAGCATACAGGTAATAGATTTGAATTTGCTGTGAAAAATGAGTACTACTGATTACATGTGTCTGCAATATTCCCTCTTCACAGTTTACGTGAGTTCATTGTTAATTCCTCATTAAAACCCTAAATATAGAGGAGACAGAATATGAAGGATAGGTTATTATTTTAGACTGGAGTAATGTATTTCCTTTAGAGATTCTTCTCTCCTTCTCTTTCCCTCTCTCGTCTGAAAATAAGCTGTGTATATGCTTACAGGAACATACAGGCCTTCTAATCACAAGATTGCTCTCGCCTGCTGTCCCTACAGATTTTTCTGGAAGTGAAAGCCATTTGATAGGTTATGCTCCATTTTTGAATGTTATTCTTGTCGGAGTATCATCTATTGATTGCGTTCAGATTTTTTCCTCGCATGGCTTGGTAGGTCCAGCTGTGTTCTATCTATAGTCTATAAGTTCATTTTTCTTGAAGTTGAATACCATAAAAAATGAATAAGATGGAAAGTTTAATTTCATTCTCTTTTTCGTATCTGGAGTCCTAATGTTTTCGTGTTCTACTGTGCACTCTTTTACAAAATTCTTTCCAGGTTCCTCAACTTGCTGCTGCACTGATGCCAATTTGTGAGGTCTTTGGTTCCTATGCACCCACTATGTCATGGAGTCTTAACACAGGGGAGGAAATTTCTTCTCACATTGTATTCTCAAATGCATTTACTCTTCTGCTGAAATTGTGGAGATTTGACCAGCCACCTCTGGAACATGTAATGGGAGATGTTACTCCAGTAGGATCTCATTTAACCCCAGAATACCTCCTATTGGTGCATAATTCCCAGTTAGCTTCATATGAGAACTCACCGAAAAACCAAAATAAAACGAATAGAGCATCAAGGTTATCATACACGTCTCCCAAAGGACCAGTATTCATCGATTCCTTTCCAAAACTGAAGCGCTGGTACAGGAAACACCAGGAATGTATTGTTTCTATTCTTTCTTGTCTCGTACCAGGAAATCCTGTTCACGAGATTGTGGAGGCTCTCCTAACCATGATGTTCAGAAAAATTAACAGAGGTCAAGCCCTGGCTTCTACAACTTCTGGAAGCAGCGCCTCATCTGCATCTGGAACTGATGATTACTCTCTCCGTCTTAAGCTACCTGCTTGGGATATTCTAGAGGCTGTTCCTTTTGCCCTTGATGCTGCCCTTACAGCCTGTGCCCATGGGAGACTATCGCCTCGTGAATTGACCACTGGTTTGTCAAAATGTTTACAATTATATGTGCTTGGTCTAGGTGGTTGAATGATAAACTTGTTTTTTGTATCAGTCTGTTACTACTGCATTCTGCTTATGAATCCATTTGCACTGCATACCAGAGAAGACATCCATTTTGCTCAGTTTCATTTCATCCTTGAATACCCATGATCTTTTTCTGATTGATCTGCATGAATGGTTATTTGATTCAAGCAAGGAACATTTTGGCTGCACTTAGAAAGTTGTAGCTGCCTGTTGTAGTCTTATCAATCGGCTGCTTTAATATCTTAGATTGTAATCTGAGTATTTGTCATGCAACATTCAGTTTTAGATTCTCAGAACTGAATAAATCAAAATAGAAATCCATCACAGGATCCGAGTGATTGTCAAATATTATAGACATTGAACGAATGTGATTTTAAGAAGTATGGCTCCTGTTGCATCTGTATACCTATTATTAGTTGTTTGATGTCACTTTGTTCCATCCATTTTTATATAAAAGCGATGAAGTGACACCATTGTGTTTTCATTTTCAGGGCTCAAAGATCTTGCCGATTTTCTTCCTGCTTCTTTGGCCACTATCGTAAGTTACTTTTCAGCAGAAGTGACTCGCGGTCTTTGGAAGCCCGCTTTTATGAATGGAACTGACTGGCCAAGCCCTGCTGCAAATTTAGCCATGGTTGAAACACAGATACATAAAATCTTGGCTGCCACAGGTGTCAATGTCCCATGTCTTTCTGACGGTATGTCTCTTTAGTGCCGGCTATATTCTTTTACCTATAATACCCTCAACTAGACCCATTGTATTTGCCTTACACAGCCTTTTACTGCTTAGTATAATTTCAAAATTAGATCCACAATATAACTGAATAATTTGGATGATAAAGAGAATTTTGTTGGAGTAACCAACCATTTTTCCTAAAACCTTGCAACTTTCTATTTCTGCAGAAAATGGGACTCCCAAGCCTGTTAATTGTTGGTTCAGCATTAAGCTAATAAGTATTTTCCTTGCAGGGGGAAGCTCTACGCTCACACTTCCATTACCCTTGGCAGCTCTAGTGAGCCTCACAATAACATATAAACTCGACAGAGGTTCCGAGCGCTTTCTAAATTTGGTCGGTCCGGCCTTAAGTAGTCTCGGCATAAGTTGCCCATGGCCATGCATGCCAATAATATCTTCTTTATGGGCTCAAAAAGTAAAACGGTGGAGCGACTTTCTTGTGTTCTCCGCATCCCAAACCGTGTTCCATCACAACCGCGATGCCATAGTCCAACTCCTGAGAGTCTGTTTCGCAGCAGCTCTCGGTACAAACTCTGCCTCCGTTGCAAGCAAGGGTGGCGTGGGTGCTCTTCTGGGCCACGGCTTTGGTTCTAACTTTTCGGGCGGCCTCTCTGCTGTTGCCCCGGGAATACTCTACTTGAGAGTTCACCGAGCTGTCAGAAATATCATGTTTATGATCGAAGAAATCGTCTCCCTCCTAATGCACACGGTCAAAGATATCGTGAACAGCGGGCTACCCCCCGATAAAATGGAGAAGCTGAAGACGTCGAAATACAATCTGAAGTACGGCCAGGTTTCTCTCTCCGCCGCAATGAGTCAGGTAAAGCTTGCAGCTTCGCTGGGGGCTTCCCTAGTTTGGCTCACCGGCGGGTTAAGCTCGGTGCAGGCGCTATTCAAAGAGATACTACCGTCGTGGTTCATATCCCTACACGGATCCGACCCCAACCGGCAGGATTCAGGAGGGATGGGCGCGATGCTGGCCGGGTACGCCCTCGCCTACTTCACCGTGTACTCGGGGATATTCGCGTGGGGGGCCGACTCAGCATCCGTTGCATCCAAACGGCGGCCCAAGGTCCTGCAGAAGCACCTGGAGTTCGTGGCGAGCGCCCTCGACGGGAAGATATCGCTCGGGTGCAACAGGGCGACGTGGAGGGCGTACGTGACGGGGTATCTGAGCCTGATGGTGAGCTGCACGCCGTCGTGGCTGCTCGAGGTCGACGTCGAGGTGCTGAAGAGGGTGAGCAAGGGGCTGAAGCAGTGGAATGAGGAGGAATTGGCTTTGGCTCTGCTTGGAATAAGTGGGATTGCTGCAATGGGAGCTGCTGCAGAAATGATCGTCGAAACTGGAATATGAAGAAGAATTTTGGTAGATTAGTAGTCACAAGAATTTTAGCCATGTATAGCAAAAAGAGGACTTTATGAAATGTAGTATTTTATGTATAATTAAGAGATAGATGGTTCATGTAATATTTAGGGGAAGTATTTTAAAACCGATCAATTGTTAATTTAAATGGACATTCTAGTTGGCTAGCGTTTTTTTGTTGCACTTTTTGTGATTTTTAAATCACGAATTATGTTCCAAGATGCAATTATATGAAAACTATCTATTAAATCACGAACCATATTTTAAGATGCAATTATATTACGATTTTTGAATCTTGGCGATTAAATACCTTAACTTTTAATTTTTTGCAATTAAGGCTACTGCAGATTTCTCAGAGGACGGGGATTTGACTCATTACCGATTTTTTTGTGAGAAACGATGTCGTTTGATATGAAAATTTTAAGACTGCGTAGAAAAGAATTAGTACTGGGTCAGATTTTTCGTCAGTCGAAAAAATTATAGAAACCCCAAATGCAATAAATTGAAAGTTCAAGTATTTAATTACCAAAATCCAAAGTCGTATTGTAAATGTAAGATTTACTTTACATGATAAGATGGATAAATAGTGATTTGCTCAATTTTAAACTAGTTTTACATTCTTATCTTTCAAATACTTAATCCTATGTTTTATCAAATCTATTTATTATTCAAAGTAACCGATGCCTTTGAATATCATCAGTGATTTGTTTGACGGTTTTTCAATATTATAATATTTCATACCATTAATAGTCGTCTATGTCAATTCTCTTTAGTAGATGATGATAATTTCATACTCAATAAATACAAATCGCTAGGAAATATCTTGTTTTTCAATTTGAATCCGTCTCATTTAAATGCTTCATTATTTAATCAAGTAAAAGTCTTTGTGAGTCATTTTCTTTTAATTATATTCATATATGATGGAATATTATCCTCATCTAATATTAACCTTCTCTTAAATAAAAAAGAATGAGATACTCCGAATATAATTGTGAAGCGTGGTATCCTATGATGGTTCAATATCCATATCTCTCTTTTGTTTATCATTAAAAAATGTTTTTAATGTGATACTACAATTTTTCTAAAATTTGGCATATTTATCTAAAATAAGGAAACCCCAATATGATTGATTTTAATAATATAAAATAAAATAAAGATATTACTGATTTTTTTGATGGAGTATATAATAAGCGAAGTGTTACCTCAAAAAAAAAAAAGAAAAAAAAAAAAAAAAAAAGCGAAGTGCAAAACCCCGGCGAGAGAGAGAGAGGTTTAAGGAGTTTGATATATAACTGAAAAAACCGGCAATGGATAATATAAAGAAGAAAAGAGGGCAAGAAAATGGAGGCAAAAATATTACAGCTGCTTACAACTCTCCCCAATTTCACAAATTCATTTCCCCAATCAAGATTGCCGACCGCTTTCACAGCACCCTCTTCTCTCAAGCGTAGGTTCTCTGCTTCTTTATTCAAATTTGAATAATAATTAAAAATAAAAATTCAATCTTTTTTTTCTGCAGTTACACAGAGATGCAAGAAGGTAGAGGAGCAAGACTACATTCCTGGGCTTCCAAAAGAGTTCTACGACGATGTATGCATCTTTGCTCCAAAATTCTCGCGATTCTGTTTGTGGGTTTTCTCTAATTTTGTGTGTGTGTGTGTGTGTGTTTAGGAGTGGCAAGCGAAGCAGAGGGAGAAGACGAGGGAGCTGGAGAGGATGCGAGAAGAGGAGGATGAGGAAGAAGAGAGGAAGGTTGATGAATACCGCGAAATCGGATTGCGACTCAAGAATTATCGGAGCGAAGATCTTCAAAAGGCCAAGAAATTGGTTTCCAGCTTCATTAGATCTGCTGAGGAGGTCGAAGAGGTGCTTTTTTTTTTTTTTTTTTTTAATCAATTTTCTTGCCTTAAATTGTGTGTGTTTTAGTTAGTTCACAAGGGTTTTTTTCCCCCTTATGTTTGGCAATGGCTAAATTTGAGAAATCAAGAAATTTTATCTCATTTGAAGAAGGATATAGGAAAAGGCTCTGCTCTTTAGTTTTTGTGTGCATTTGAAGGTGCTTGAATGCTAATTGATCCTTGAATCTGCTTCAAACCAACACCTGTGGATGAAACTCCTTTTGATAGTGTTGAAATGCCGTTAAGCCGTCGCAGAGGATGTTTAAGCTGTCTCCAAAAACTAAGTGATTTTCTTGTTCAATAGCGCCATTGTTTTCTGTCACAAGCTCTGCATTTAGGTCATTTTGGATAGCTCTACGCCTAGTCAAGAATTGATCAGCCTGCTGAATTATCACTATTGGTTTTCATTTGTGCTTTGTAATTCTTCTTTTAGTGCCTTTGTAATGATAGTGGTTTGCACTTTCACTGCAGAGAATTGTGGAAGCTGCTGCGAAAGGCGAGCTCACTGAACTGGTTCTTTTGGTGATATGGAATCGCTTGGATCTTGCTCGACGTGATGTGAGTTATTGTGTGTCGAAATTTGACGTTCTATGAATCTCTTGTGGTGGCTGAGGGTGCATCTGAATTAAAGTTTTTACATTCTTTTCCAAACAATTTAGTTCCTTTCTCTTATTATATAGATTTGAAGATAATACTTAAGCATATGCATTGATAGGAACTTATGTGGTTGACATGTCAAGGGTGCAAGATATGAGGTGTTTCTTCGTCCATTTGGATGTATAGTTCGTTTGTTGAAAAAACTATTTTTTCCACTTGTGCCTGCCTACGTGAAAGGGAGTCGTCGGGCTTATATGATTTTGCAATGTTTGATCAACTGATTTTTTTTTGTCAAATCTTTCAAATATAGTCTGGGACTGAAGTTGTATGTTAAGATAGGATTGAAGAAGCAGAATCCTTTAGTAAGAGCATTTTTGTCTATAAATAAAAAAGCTTTTTTGTGAAGTTGGCTAAAATTTGATAATTTTATCCTAAATGGCTATTCCTATTATATTTTTCAGATTTTATACTATGCTTTTGAGCTTTCATTTGAAATGAGTAAAATTTATATTTGGAATTATTGGAGACTGATTTGTAATATTCCCAATGTAGAAAAGGCAACTAATGAAGTTACATATGTAAATAGTGTAGTTTGTTGAGATTTAAAAATTTGATCTTCTGAGTATTTATTTCAGGAAGAAAAAGATGCTATAAGAAGTCTTGATCTCTTGTACAGAAGGGTGGAGGTAAGCAAGTAAAACATCATTCTTTTTTCTTGTGATTTTTTTAATTATTGTTTTGTTGAAATTACTATCTCGTTTTTAGACTGAGATCTTGGCACGGGAGGCCACTCCAGCGATGAGATTGCTGAACGAGATGCTGAATATGCACGATGGTTTCGATCAGGACGGGTGGCTCAAGGCGTGCAAGAAGCTCATGATTGAAACCTTTCCCCGAGAGGATCCCTTCAGCATCCTCGTGCCTGCTGGATTCGATCTTGATAAGGTAAAATCACTCGCCTTTCTAGTCCTAGGAGTAGGGGTGTGCGAAATATCCGGAATCCGGATAACATAACCCAACCAACCGAAATGTGGAATCCGGTTCGGCTTTTTTCAGATTTTCAGTTTGGTTCGAACTTTGTTTCCTTAAAACTTCGGATTATATGATGTGAATTCTATTGGAATAATCTAATTCTAATTATAAAATAAGATCAATAAAGAAATCACATGTCTGTTTCTTTCGGGATTTTTGGGCTTTTCGAAGAATTTGGTTCGGTTCGAAATTAAAAAAAAATGGTTGGATTAGGTGTTAGCAGAAATTAGAACTAAAATCCGAATGCTCAACCCTAATCTTAAATATTCTCATGGTTTTGTGCAGCATCACGGGCCGATGAGGCCGAACATTGAGGCTGATGATGTGCTTTTGAGGGTCGATTTCGTAAGAGAAGTCGATGCGTTCCTCCGGGAGGTGCGGTCCGAGCAAGAAGAAGCCACAACACAAGCTCTGGATCCGGACTCGGTTGCGAGCAGGTTGAAATGGCAGGAGAAGCAACGAGCCGTTAACCAAGTGTTGGCTCTGTTAGAGCTGGCCGTTGATTTGACGTGGTGATCGTGCTTTCGTTCCGAGGTTTAGAGGCAACGGGCCGCTATCGGTAAGATTTTTGTATGGTGGATACTACATCCGATGTACTTATACATGTTTGTGAAATGAATTGCATAAACTAATTGCTATGACCAAAAATGGTTATGTGTTTGTATCTCATTTGTTAGATAATCAAGCAACCAATATTTCTCAATCTTGATTTGTCTTATCATCACAAGACATAACTATACTATCCTTGGATTTAGGAACATAATAACTTCAGATTTTACTATTACAGCCCTTCTTCAAACAAAATTAAAACATTAATTAAATTATCATCTTTATCTTATTTTTAGCACATAAAGATTAAGAAAACAAAATTAATGAGCATGGGGTGATGTGGCCAACATGCTTTTTGATTGGGCCAGGCCAAGCCCATCGGACTTTTGATCACTTTGGACGGGTCAAGTTGGTTCGAAAAAGAATCAGGCCTAAAATTTATAGGCCCGAACCCATACAAAAACCGGGTGGGCCGGGCTTGTTTTGATAGCTCTAGTTTAGATACATGACATAATTGTGTATATATTGATACATAACTGTATTGTACTCCAAATATATTGACATTATAATTCAAGTTTACATGGGGCAATGAAGCACCAATAAAAGAATATGAATTTTGCCACAATATCATCCCCAAAAACTTGGCAGTTTTTCTCAATCTAATACAACTTGAGGAGTAACCCTTCCAGAATCAGGTTTACTCCCACCGTCGCCGCCGCCGCCGCCGCCGCCATCCCTACGTGTTGTCCTCTTGGTGGTGACAAGTGGACTGTTCTCCTCCTCGTCGTGGAATATCGTCCTCTCGGCCTCAACAGGCTTGAACACGGGGTGCGTGTAAGCATCGTGTAGGTATGCTTTCAAGTCCAAGTTTGGCTCCGTCGCCTTCTCCAACGTGTCCTTGATCACCGCATCCTGTTTCCGATACCAAATGGGGAAACAAAAAAATGCGCAGTTGTAAGCACGGTTCCGTTGACAAGTTGAAGATGGATTGGAGTCGGACATACCTGCAGTGGGAACCTGACGAATGCTGACTCGAAACGGCCCTTGCAGAATATGTGAAACCAGATGGTCAAGACAGGGAGCACAAGCAAAACTGGAGTTGATTTAGCAACACTTTTTGTGCTCAGCAGTCCCATTAGAAGCAGTTGTGACATTATCAAGCCTATGATCACACGACGGTGTACGTCTGGCCAAAACGAAGCTGCACTCTCGTACTTCTGATCGTATACGTTGATGATCTGCGTGCAGGAAATGAATGTGGTTTAGCGGATGAGAACTTGCGAGGGTAGATGCAGAGAGATACGAGCGTACCTGGTGGCGGAAAACGAGATACGCAAAGGCAAAGAAGACGATGATGAAAGGTAGGATGAAGGGAGTGACTGCCGCATATACAAGTCCCAGCAAGAAATACAGCTGTATACGAGGCTCGGTTATGTAGAAAGTGATGCCACCAGCATCCATGGCTTCTTCCCTGTCCTTTTCCGTCTTAACTATGAATGTGTTTTTGAGGTGGAACATAACCAGAGGAACCACACGAAGGACCTCTGCAGCGATGCCGGCCCAACCATCAACCATGATATAAGTAATGAAGAAAGTAGCTTTCAATGGGATGGCGACGCCCACTGTTCTCGGGATTCTGCAAGGCAGCAAATACTTGAACCGTCAATTTTTCTGATCAAAAGAGGCTTTGCATCGTGGAGCATGAGGGACTCAATATTGAACATGCCAGTTGATTCTTAACCATGATGTCGTAACCGTGATTAAATTTACAAGCTACAATAAGAGAGAAAACACGTACTCTGATGGTGCCTGGTTGAGAAATTTTTGGAGCTGCTCGAACGCTGCTCCTGTGATGATACTTCCGAAGAAGATGTTTACAATTATGAAGAAATGATATTTTCCAGCTGTTCTTCTGTCCAGAGATGAAAAGGACGTGAGGCCTTCTACTTTAGACATTGACATGAGAATTGTAGGAAGAAGAATCAAGAATATCTTCAGCACAATGCCGGGAAGAAAGCCTTGAACAATAGATTTGACCCTTTCCCTGAAGAAGGAGATAAAGTATGAGGCATGCTATAGAAACTTATTTGCAGAGGAAGACAAAATTCTGTGAAGAAACTGAGCTCACGTTTCAATCGCTGATTTGAGGAATGGGAAAACCTTTTCGATGCCCTCAATGCTTGCCATAGATTGAACAAATGCTATCGGGATCATGAAGAAGAAGGTGAGGAAAAACATAGCAACAGCCATTAGCAGTCTTTTCACAGCAAGCTCAACATATGGTATTGCAAGATTCTCCCAATAGACATTGCGTGGCTCAGGTGCCCATTCAGTCAGCCAAACAGTTGGATTGCTTGTCTGTTGTGTTTGAGCACAAACAGCTGCTCCCCATCGAGATTTGAATGAAACAAATGCTGCCGGAACTATGTTATTTGGGTCGCTCATGACTTTTTCTCTTTCTTTAGCTTCCTGTATCCAGTGAGAAAGAGAATGAAAAAGGGAACGAACATGAAGACAGATCGTTGAGGTACTATTTATAAACCTCACTCTGGAAACTAAAATCAAAGATTAATTTTACAACATTCTTCTGTTCCTACTTATCACGAATCCAGACAGGTTTATACATCTATGATTGCAGAAAATTGGAACCACAACATAGCACGAATCAAGCAAAGTACAACGGAAAGTGGTAGGCAGTGACAGAAAAGCTATAATAACAACCAAGCATGGCATCATGTAGAGTAGCAGGCTTACCTCTTCATTTATCTTCTCGATTTCTGATGTGTAGTAATCAATGGCATCCACATTTTCCCCCACAAGCCCCCAAAGACCTGTCTATAAACTCAAGAAAATATGAGATGATAAGTTCATCTATATTACAGCATTATCTTCAAAGCAAGAAATCATGTGCAAGAGTACCTTCGTTCTTGGCCTAACTTTTGGGTTTCTCTCATATCTTGTTTGATAATAAGTTCGCCAATTGTGCAAACTCTTCTTCGTTTCAACCAAATTGGCTAGTTTGTTTGCATTATATACGACCTAAACCAATAATCAACGAGCTATATAAAGTAAAAAAAAAAAAAGTTGGAATGAAATGTGGCAGTTCAAATTGAAGTCTCTAGATAATTGACTTTATGATTCCCTGTATGATGAATAATTTTATTTATACTTCCTAGTATCTAAACAAAGAGCAGCTAACACGATAGGAATCCTATTCATCATATCTAATCTGACTACTATTCATCATATCTAATCTGACTAAGTTTGGGTTTTAAAAGTGCCACCACACCAAGTGCCAGAACTCTCTCTCCCTTAATCTCATTTCTCAGCATTAGTCCAATCATCTTACAAAGTCCGGTGAGCAGAAAAAGGAGTTGTGTGTTAATGTGTGTATTCTCATAACTTGTCAAATATTGCAGCATAATGAACACGAACCTGATGCATGAGATAAGTATCAGCATGGTTTACGCAGAAAAAATGTTCCACATGCTCGCTAACTGTTTCATCGGGATCTGGAGGAACATTTCTCACAAGGACCTGAAAGTGAAAGCCAAATGATAATCCACACAGCTTAAAGCAATGAAGCTCTAAAACGAAGTACAGACTCAAAAAAACACATTTTGAGGATCAATTTGAAAAGTTGGTTGATCTAAATTGGTAATCCTAAGCGACTCGAAGGCCATGGTGTTGGATGCAGGAAGTGTGTAAATGGAAAGCATGGTGTACAAACGCACAGTGAATTGATCCGGACGACGATTTTCAGCAGCTAGGAACTCCAACCTCTTGGTCATTACAATCCTGTATTCTTTGTAAAGGGAATAACAGGTCCAAAATGTGAATACATATGCCATTGCAATGTGTGCTACGAACCTGAGTGGAACAAAAAAAGGCGTTCTGATTTACTGAATGAACATTGACAAGATAAAATAGCATAAAAAATAACCAAAATAGTGTTTGTCATTCTCTTTACGGAAGAGCATTTCATAGCCCATTCTAAAATAGATAAAAATGATTTCAAAAGAAGAAATTTACCTGGTGAGGTTTAATTTATAATTTAGGCACATCTCAATAAACCTCACCAAATTACTTACTAGTGCAACATGCAGCTTAAAAGAAAGACAAAATAAGAACATATAGCTGCACCTTCACTCTCCAGGATGAAGTAGATCAATGTGGTTGAATATAATAATAAAATTGATATATAGCATGCATCTAGAATTCCTTTGTAATCAATACAATGAAACTAAAAGGTTAACTTTGAAAATAAGTTTCTTTTGCAAATGTTAGAAAATACTCAAAAGAAGAAGAAATTGCAAGTCAGAACAGTTTAAATATTTCAAATTATTTCACATATTGAGCCACAAGGTATGCACAACCTTTCTTCGTAAATTATTTCAAATATTGAGCCGTACAAGTATAGCTGATGCACAGCAGATCACGAGTGCCTTAGTTTTGAGATAATTCTCCACCTGAAACCATCATTTATTCATACATGTTACCATAGGAGATCTAAAACAAAACTAGTTCTCACCTCAAAGATCCTGCTTGTACATTAGATATAGAAAGCTTGTCAATGTCGCTGAACGTTATATCTTTTATCTTATCCAGCGATCCCCCAGTCCAATTGATAGGCACCAGTACAGAAAATGCAAGGAAAGCAATAGGGACAAAGATTTTTAATCTGCATTTGAAATTTCTTATTACACTGATGTACAACAAGAATGAACATAAATGGAATAGACGGTTGGATATGTAAATATGGATAATACTTAAGTAGTATCCGTAACTGTTTGTCTCTTCAATTTTATATCATCATACCAAAGGCTTAACCTCAAATCTTATGCACTTACCCAAGAAGATAAATCCTTACATACACAGCAGCATCAAGTCCTGCATGTTCTATCAGCTCAGGCTCCGGCATTCTTAATGCCTCAGGCATCCATTTCCAAAACCTTAAATACGTTCTGATATCTAAGTTCACGAACTTCTTCATCACCGGCCCCGAACTCTTGGGGCTCTCTCGAATGCCCTTTTTGTACCATTTCGGAAAGTACACTCTATCGCAAAAAGGTTGGAGCCTCAAGAATGCAAAAGCTAGAAGAAATGCCAACACGGAACAAAGATTGATGGATGCTGCTACCACAAGATCCTGAACACTAGCCATGCTCTAATATGAGGATCACCTATCACCTCTGCTCCAACAAGACATATACTACCAGATAAGTGATCAGTGTAGCTAATATCACGAAACTATCGAATCGAAGATATTCTCACTTGTCAAATATAATCTTCCAGAAGCTTATTGACCAGCTAGACTGATCTCTATGAGCTCCAAAACATGCCGAATATCACAGTTCATCCTGCTCATTAAAACTCAACCTGAAAAACGATTACCAAAACAAAATTAAAAAAAACAACTCCAGATCAACCTAATTACGCGGCACATATCACGAAACAGAGGATCAAAGTCTATTTTCCCTCCATTTTCAACTAACATTCACAGCATTACACCGTAACTAGCATCTCACATCAACACTTCGAATCATTTGCTTGTTTTCTGATATCAATTAGAACACCAAATAAGCTTATAATCTTCTAGAAGCTTATTGACCAGCTAGACTGATCTCTATGAGCTCCAAAACATGCTGAATATCACATTTCATCCTGCTCATTAAATCTCAGCCTGAAAAACTTACCAAAACAAAATTCACAAAACAGCTCCAAATAAACCTAGTTACACGGCACATAACTCGTTCCACGAAGTCTATTACCACAAAAAACAGAGGATCAAAGCCTATTTTCCCTCCATTTTCAACGAACATTCACAGCATTACACCGTAACTAACATCTCGCATCAACGCTTCGAGTCATTTTCCTGCTTTCTGATATCAATGAGAATGCCAAATAAGTTTATAATCTTCTAGAAGCTTATTGACCAGCTAGACTGATCTCTATGAGCTCCAACACATGCCAAATATCACAGTTCATCCTGCTCATTAAAACTCAACCTGAAAAAAAAAAGGATTACCAAAACAAAATTCACAAAAAAAACTCCAAATCAACCTAGTTACGCGGCACATATAACAAAACAGAGGATCAAAGTCTATTTTCCCTCCATTTTCAACGAACATTCGCAGCATTACACCGTAACTAACAATCTCACATCAACCGCCTCGAATTCATCTGCTTATTTTCCGATATCGACGAGGACAGGAAACATAACCGAAACACATTTCCCGAAAAGGAAAAAAAATAAGCAAACAATCGAAAAGCTAAAACGTTCACATATTCAACAATAGGAGAGACGAAATCACGTTCGCGAGCTAATCACCGAACCAGAATGAACAAAAAAACCTCATGTTTTGCAACATCAAGCAAGCAATCGTAAAAGCATTATGGAACAATTGTTGCGGTTCAAATATGGAGAAATTCTGAGAGAGAGAGAGAGATGTTACCTACGTTGATGGAGAGAGGAACGTGTATCCCTAGTCTCCTCGGAGTCGAAGAGAGAAGGAATTTAGGGGTTTGAAGCGGAGGCGGAGGAGGTGGCGGAGGTGGCGAGGGCGGCAAGGAGGTCGAGGCGTACAATGCGGCTCTTTTTTGCTTCCCGACTTTCTCGTTTTTCTCAACGCAGCTTTGTTTTTTTCTTAACGTTAATAACCGGCAACTCGCACATTACAACCAACATTTTCTATTTCCCAAAATTACCATTTTGCCCCCCTCATTTACTTCTAGAAAAATCCAATGGCATCGCCATTTGTTCTCTTTTTTCGGTTATTTATCTATATATGTGCGTATATGTGATTTTGAAAATATCTATAGTCGGAGTTAATTATTTTTCACAATTACAACATTAGTCCAAATTTGTCAAGTTCCTATCGAGTCTTCTATTTATAGTTTCAACCTACCTTGCTTTTGGATAAATGTGTGATTTGGGAAAGAAGAAAAGTTTAGTTTGTGTTATTGTCACGATTTAAGATTCTTGTTGAAAATAAATTGACTAATATAGGCTCACATACATAAAATCTTTATTGCTTACTCCCTCCCATTTTTAATAATTGACGTTTTGAAGTTTTGCATTGTAATTAAAATTAGTGTCGTTCTGATTTTTTTTTTTCCATCCATATCCTTGTCAATTAGTGTGGGTAATTAATGTTTACACTCTCGAAATTTTTCGTATTCTTCACATTATTGTATGCACTCTAGAATTGGAGTAGTTTTGTTTTCTTGAAAATTATCTTGTACATTGTATTTCCACACCAATATAATGATAGTCAAAGAATCATTAATTATTAAATGAGGTTAATTTAGGTATAATTTTCTTTTATTAATAAGTCTGCCCAAACTTAGGATGTCAATTAAAAAAAATGGGAGGGAATAATTTTTAATAGAGAAACCCAACAAATGGATCTTGGTTAGTCATCGAGTTGTATTCTATGATTTAATCAATGAATGAGAATAGAGAAGTACAAATGCTCGACTAGTATATAATTTGTATGATGTACATAATACGTTTTTTTTTAATTAGTTAGCAATATCTAAAGCATTTTATATATTCCCATAAAAAAGACAAAGTATTTTATATAAGATTATTACTAAGCATTATTATGATACGACCCTGATTAGGGGCTCATATTGTCGCACAACTTCGAGCCTGTGCCTAGCTACTCCCATTCTCTCGACGCTCGAGAAGAAATATAAATTATATTCTCATTCATTGATTGAATCACAACTCGATATTTATAAAAGTAGGAAACTCTAGACGCACCTCTAATAGGCTCAAACTCAACGACGGGCCGATAAACATCGCAATACCCGTTTATTACAATTATTAATTAACTAACTACTTAAAGGAACTAATAGAATAACAATAATACTAATATCCTATCGCATTATATATAGATATATAAACAACTATAATAAATTACAATATTATGTAATTATTCTCATTCAATCATTCTTCACATATCATTATGAAAGTTGTACAATATATGATTTTAGTAAATTGAATTTCCGATTCCCTACTCCGCACTCGCCCATTCAAATTGTTCAAGACTCACGCCACCGTTTGGGTTTTCGCCATGATTTTGCTATTTCTCATAATCTAATGATCTGAAAGTCAGATTTGCCATCCCAATCCCAAACTCCTACATGGTGTACCTTCATATGCGAAGTAACAATATTCATTGTTTTCGCCTAAGAAAATGAGGGAATAATGAACCATTAATAATATAATTGAAGGCCTTTAAAAAAAATAAAAAATTAAGGGGTGTAGGGTTTTGGTACCGTTTCCGCCGACGTGGTGTTTGTTGGGCACGCTAGCACCATGAACTACTCGGATAGAAGTACGTACTAATCTATGCTATATATTAACAAAAGCAACGACACTTGTGTGTGTGTTGGTCTAGTAGTAGACTGTTAGGGGGTCAATTTTCGAGACCTTTGGTCTCGGGTACGACTCCTCCGTGACACGATCTTTTAATTTCTTTTTTAATTTATAAAAAAAAGCAAACACTTCATCAAAAAAAGAAAAAAAGAAAGAGGAGTTCACAATGGAAAGAAAGGGAGCTGCGGGCTGGGGCCCAAAGAGTTGGGCCATCAAGGATAGTAGACCGAGCCACAAAAAATTAGGCCGACAAAGATCGAAATAACTCCACCTTTAGCCCATGCAGTCATGTTCTTATAATGTGGAAAAGGAACAAGAAGAATTATTTTCTCAAAATATTATGAAAAAAAAGTACAAGAATAATCAATCAATAAACAACCATAATCCTTTTAATGATGAAGTTTGATATTTATTGTAAAGAATTATTGAAAGGTAAAAATTATAGCATGCTCAATCAATAACTGAATAATATAGATTGGATCAAATATCCAAAACAAATGGAAATATCACCCACAATAGGACTAGAACCCAATGAGGCAATGATGACCTATTGTAAAAGAGATGGTATGATGCCTCAATTTAACCACTTGTACTTCCTCTTAAACAATCACACATAGTATAATACAAGAAACAAGGTGCATAAACACAAAGTTTGTACTTGATCTCAAGATCAAATGCTGTACTAGCCAAAGTCGTGGATTTTACTTCCCTTTCTTACATAGCTTTCCCCAAATTTCATGTCATTTAAATAATGTGTGGGTAAAAAGTAAAAACAAAGATCAGTATATCACAAAGATTTTGTAATGTGGATTTTCTCAAGTAATATCACAATGATGATTCAAGAGAATTTCGTACAGATCATAAATATCTAATTATAACATGTTCCATACACACAACATTAGAGACATCACATCACTTATTTTGTTGTATTGTTATGGAGGATATATGAATTATAGTTCTCGGAAATTAATGTTAATTTAAGGGCTAATTGTTAGAAATAACACAACACTCACTCGAACTCATAATTTTTCCATGACTTCTTAAAATAGTGATATCACAACACCAATTTCCAACTTTGTTTTGCAATTAAACATTGGTTAAGGCAAATGAACACAACTACAAAGTGTTGGACTAGGCGAATAAAAAAGATGCAATAACTTCTTCACATTAACATATATCAACAAATTAAAACTGTTTACACTAGAATGGAAATGATCACAAAAAAAAAAAAAGTTAACAAAATCATTACACGATCAAATCAAACACATTATATATCAACTCTGATCATTCCTCCTCATCGTCAGATTCTCTGTCAATTCAATACCTACTTCCTTGCACCTGAAATCACAAAATCCACAACAAATCATCATCAAATCAACAAAATTCTCATTCTCAAATCACAAAAAAAAAAGAAAGAAAAAGTTAAAGGCACCTCAAATCCAACAAGGGATCTACAATAGTTGGGGTTAGTAAGCACAGTGCTAGACGATCCACATTCACTATCCTTGAGCGAGACCGAAGATTTATCGAGCTTGACTGACCACGGATACTGATAGCCCTGGGCCCCAGCCGCCACGTGGGACGAGGACCTCTGCATCCTGACAGCCCGGGGCACGTTGCGGCCCTCAATGGAGGGGCGGCGCCTGCTGGGCTGCCTGTCGAGCATAGGGGGGGCCTCGGGGGGCCGCTGCTTGGGGGCGCTATGGGACCGGACCTTAGCCCTAGACGACTGCGTGTTGGCCATGTAGTTGGGGTAGAACGGGTACTCGCTGTAGAGGGACTCTGCATACTCTGACCTCGGGTATGAGAAGGGGAGGCGGGCGTGGTCCGCCTTGGAGAGCACGGCCGAGTAGCATTGGGGGCTGCTCTCGGCCGTTCCCAATGAGTACTCCTCCATCGTGTGGGGTGGGCTTGCCATGTCGTGCTCGTGCTTGCTCCACGACGGCCTCTGCTCGTGCTGTGTGTGGTTCGAGTAGCTGTTTCGGGCTCGGACCGCGGGCTTGTAGTCGCCTAGATCCATCTCCACGATCTTGATGTTCTCTTCTGCTCCGAAATCCTGCATTGTGTCACCAAATATGGGTGATGATTGTGTGTTTCATAAGGGCTAAATGTCACCAAAACAGAGTATTTGAGTTTATGAGTTCGTATATCTTGTGATTTGTGTTGTTTGTTGTTGAAAATAGGTTGTTGGAGTGTTTGGATGGTTTTGGACTATGCAATGTTAGTAATGACAAAGTTGTATTTACACAATGAGTGAAGCAACATTAGTTTTCTTCAATAAGATTGGGTTCGTTTAGAGGTCAAAATTCCGAAAGGTCATTTTTTTTTGTGCAATATGGTTTGGTGACGGGTTCTTGTATTATGACTCAAACAATAACTTATATTTATAAAGAATAACTTAGAGGGAGCTAAAGTCGAAAATTTTCTACTATAACAGTACCAAATATTGAAAAGATTTTAAAAAGAAACAAAATTTAAAATGTTAAAAAACAAAAACGAATTTGTTAGGGGGTGCTCGAGCACCCCAACTCTGCTCGTAAACTTAAGCCCCTCCCTAGATCCATTTGGCTTCGCTACTCTCTACATTCTAATTTTGTTCCTTATAATCATAATGAATTAGATCTACACAATTTCATTCTTATTTTTTATGATCCATCAAGAAAATGATTCGTTTTCTTTTTTCTTTTTCTTTTTTTTTAATAAAAAGAAAAGAAATGAAAAAGAACTTACTTGATTGGAATTCCTAAACATATTTTCCTGCGTAGATTTCCTGTGATTAAAATGCTGCCTCTGATCAAGAAATTTGGTTTCTTCAGCCGCCATCTTCAACCTCTGCGCCCTGGCTCTTGCCTGCACCGTCACCAACGCCTGCATACACCGCAGCGTCGCCGTCGCCTGCTTCCTCACCAAATGCCCCCTCACCAGCGCCTGCAGCTTCACCAACCCCTTCAGCGCATTCAACGCCTTCCTCGCCTGAACACAAATTTAATAATTTATCATTTTTAAACTCGATAAAGAAAAGGAAAACAAATTTCAAGATAAGAAAAATAAACACACCAAATAGGAGCGAAAAACGGCTTGGATCTTGGTCGCTGCGGCGGCGGTTTCTTCTTCTTCTTCTTTGGCGGCGGCGTTATCGTTGGGGGCGGTGGCGGCGGCGAGCTGCATGACGGCGGCTGCAGCCTTGGCGGCGGCAGTGGCGGCGGCCATGGCCAATGCGTGGTTATCGGCGATGGCGTCGGCGGGGGCGGGATCGTGCTTGGCGGGGGCGGCCGCGGAGGAGCGGCGGAAGCTCCAGCGCCGCTTCTCCTTGGGGGTGGTGGGCTGCGGGGTGGTGGGGCGGTGGTCGGTGGTGGAGATTTGGTCGATTTCTCTCTCTTTCACTCTCTCCTTTTCTTTCTTGCCGGTTAAGAAGTTTCTTAGCCATCTGCCTGTTTTTCCCATCTCTCTGCTTTCGCTGTCTGAATCTTGGAGTTGGATTCAGACAAAAATGAGAGGAAAGCAACAACTGATGATGATGCCAATTAAGAACCTATATATATTTGCTAGCTAGCTATAGCATCTTCTTCTTCAATTGATCTTGATCTTTCTCTCTCTGCAGATATATGATGATGATGAGTAGCTTTCCGAGAAATAATTGCTAGCCTTTATGGTTGATGCACTTTTAATTTGCAAGGGATGGTTTTGCATTGTTTATGAAGTGATTATAGTGTAATAATGGCAGCGGTGGGAGAGAGGAAGCTGCCCCCCATGCTCAAGACTGATCATTTTGGTTTGGTAGCATCAGATGAATTATTATTATTATTATTATTATGAGATTCTTCAAATTAGTTAAAAAAAAGAAATGGGATTTGATTCTTTACCTGTTGGATCGGCTATGGAGCATTTGTTTAGTTGGTAAGGTAATTGGCACGTTCAAGCAAAGACTACCTGTTGGCACAAAAATAAGTTATAAAGGAGTAGTATATAAATAGTAATTTTGATGACACGAATTTGGAATGAAGGTAAATTAATAGGTGCTAGTCAGAGATCATGCAATCATGCAAATGTGAAATGTATGTGATCCTCTATTTCTAATTGTGGAGTTACAGTAAAAAAAATTCAAGATACATATTTGTCGACGTGAAGCCTCTTCTCTTCTTGGATGAATGTCCATCTTCTCTCCCGTCCTCTCATCTCATTTTATAAGATTTTGAACAGTATCAAGTTATCTGAAGTAAATGGATATGATAAAATAAAAGAGAAGTGTGGGTTTGGGACATGTGAAATTGGTTGGATTGAACATGGTGAATCCGTGTAAAATACTCATGTCAGGGGATGAGGGACAGCCAGATTTTCATCCCATATTAAAAAATTTGGGGCCTATTTTAGACATGCTCTTCTTTTCAATTATATAATACTATGTACTACCTTTTTCCCATATTCATTTCTTGTAGTTATGTTTTTTGCTTTTGTGACTTCACAGCTTTCTTACACTTTGGGCTGTTTGATGTGCATATTGAGTAAATGGAATCTCACTTGCTCTCTTCCATGTGAGAGAGGGATCAGATATATCTAGGTAGTAGATTCTAGAGTTCTAGATTAAATCATGAAAATATATAATATGAAAAATATGTTTTAAAACATTAAGAAACTCAATTTCATAATTATTAGTATATGACAAAATTTTAAGATCATATTGTAAACCTTAAATTCACTAACTCAGTTTTTGAGATGCACGCTATAAAATATTGGAACAATGACATTATTCTTTTTTAAGATCCAACGGTTTGGTTTTCCGTAATTTCATAAACATTAAAAGGGTTACAACAAACGATAACTAAATTAGGGGGTTTTCCAAGGGCTAAAAATTAGATCATTGGGAAAAGTGGGTTATTATGGGATCTAGCACATGGTCACATCTTCAATGCCCAGCTGTGGTACTACTCTATTTAGACCACTACTTGTACATTGCCCTATTAATTATCCTATCTATTTCTATATACATATACTCTATAAATATTTATTAATGCTCTTTGATACTGATACATGCATTTATTTTCTACACGCGCAAGCATTTATTTTATGCACATAATAGACACGAAATCAAGATATGTGAAATATTTGGTGGCAAATTATTTATCTATAAAGCTGCAAATTATTGAATTGTTATGTCGTGAAATAAATTTCTGACATTATTCGATCTCATATCATTTTCAGGTTCTCTTAAAATGTCAATTAAAATATTAACATAGGTTGGAATAAATACATAATTTTCCTAGTTTTCCTTTATATTCATTTAGGAAATCCGAGAGTGAGGGTTATTCTTCTGGATGATTCGAATTATGATTTAAAATACATATGAGTTATCTTTATATAGTGCTTCGCTTTTTTACTATATCATTTTCCAACTGAATTAATCTCTCTGTAAGTCATAACAATCTAACTAATATTAGTATCAATATTCAATTATCGTAAATTCAGGTACATTGATTCTGAACTCACGACATTGATTTTTTCTATCTATTTATGTACGTTAAAATTGATAGTTTGATGAGTTGTAATTTATGACCAAAATAATTTGTTTATATATATGTTCTCCATTCACACTCGATGGCCTACAAATGACTAATTATTTTTTGTACGTAATACTTATTACTTAATGATAAAGCCATCTGTTATTAATATTGCAATATGTTTTGGTATTGGGAATTAATGATTATATAGTTATCATTCGTTGTGAATCACATGGATTGTTTGAATGCATCCCCTTTGACTTGACTGTCTGTCTTTAATTAGGAAGCCGCTCTCACGTCTAAATTGGATTAATTAATTACTCTAATTATGACAGTTGGAATTTCGGAATGCAATCTACATGATTCATTCTCTTTTTCTTCCCTTTTCTTTTATAACCACGGGAATATTATTTGTCACAGAACGTCAAAGTATTGAATTAAAAAAAAAAAGATGTAAAAAGTTGATAATTTTCATCATTAATTCGAAGAATTTTAATTAATTTAATTCTTATATTGTAATATATTATTAAACCACCTGAAATATAAAATAAGCAAATATATTGTACATATGTTGGAAATTTGGTTTTGAATTGACCAATTTCTTATATAATGTTCATTTGCTCAAAACCGAATTTTGGTGAGTGAGAAATGATATGTAACGAGCACCAATCGAACTATTATAATAGTGCATACTCTTGGCCTTGAGCCTTGCCATTTGGCAACTAGTTTTCAACTAGTTTGCTGAAAGTTCGAACAAGCAGTGCACGTGTTGACTATGATGTTGCCGCAACATGTAAGTCAACAGTTCATGTTCGACAGTTACAGGTTGTAATAACTGCGTTTCAATGTTATTTGAAGCAGCCATGGGAGTTACAACTGATGGTAATAGCTGTTGGGAGTTATACAAAAGTGTAATGCTTGTTGGGAGGTTACATCTCCATATTCAATTTGGTGGGAGGTTACTTGGAGGTTACAACCAC
>JAYJMF010000001.1:6555466-6574614 GCA_036873715.1 Salvia sclarea | reverse complement strand
CTAACTTTTTAATAAAAATATTTACAAATCATGACATAGAATGATTCCCGTCGAATTTCGACGGGTTACAACCTAGTTTTAGTATATTGGTGTAGAATCATTTTACTCAACTTCAGATATAAATGTTGTTCAAATTTGAAAAAAAAAAACGTAACGTAACAACACATGAAAAGTATTCCAATTCAGTATTATAAATCAAACACGGTAGGTATGTAACTGTAAGTACGTAGAAATTCCAATTATAACTTTAATGAAAAACTTTAATTTTCCAATAAATCAAAATTAATTTAGAAAGAAAAGTGAAATAACATACTAAGTCTTCTCCAACCAAATTTTAATATTTTATCACGGATACGAAGATTAGGAATTTCGTATTTAATAATTTATTAAACACTATTTCTTAGTTTTTACTTAAAAAATAAAATAAAATAGTAATTTAAATATACAATATACAGATGAAATTGCAATAATGCATCATTGCAACTTGCAAGTAAGAAACAATCCCTAGGCCTTATGTAGGACTAGTACTTTCACTATAATTTATTTATTTGAATAATTCTCTTATATTATTATAGACATACACATTTTGTTACACAGTTATGCTTTCTTGCCATTCACACAATATAGACAACTTGAGATGGGGACAGGACCATGTTATTCTGTTCATAAAATAAAATAAAATAAAATTTATTCATCAAATTATTATTCTGATTCAAGTGAACCAACTCCACTCAGCTCGACAAATAAATTAGAAGTTAATTATCTAACACGAGTCACGTGACATCTTGTTTCATAATCAAGAATTTCAGATTTTTTTTAATATTTCTAATATCTAGAAAATGTCAACAAGATCATCAATTTTACAAATTTCATATATAAAGACCAAACTCCAATTCATTATTTTAATCATTTATTGAATTTAGTGGAAAAATGAAAATAAAAATAAAAATCCAACTTTCATTGTATATAAATTATAAATTTGGTGATCCCAATAAAAATTTACGAGCTACTAGAATAAACGCTATTCATAAATAGAAAAAAAAAATGATCACGTAGACTAAATGTTAGTGCATGGAAAAACATTGATTAATATTGCATTAGATATTAAAAATAATCATCGCCAACAAACATAAACAGCCATCCACTAAATTCTTAGACATATATACATATGTCAATGTCACACGTTTGTAATGCCATATTTTTATTTTTTATGGTATCTAAGTTCAAAGATTTTGATGTATTTTGAAGGAATTTTCTTCCACTATGTTTCTTCTAGTTTAATAGGATGGCTGCTGGCTTAAAAGTCCCATATCTTTTAGGTAAATCCACTATTATAGTATATGGAGATGGTAACATTTTTTATTTTTTATTTTTTTTAAACATAACTAACAAGTCATTATATTAAATATTTATAGCATTAACCACTACGTAAGAAAATCTCTATTGGTGACCAAAGTTGCTTTTCTTTGGGAAAAATGCGAATGCAGTGAATTAAAAATCAATTATGTAGCTTTAACTTGCATAACCAAATAATTAATTAAATTAATATCACACTAATTTTTAATTATCTCCGACACAAAATATCCAATTTAGTATAAATGTACAAGCAACTAGAGTAGATTGGACCACAGGATTTAGGAATATGAGGAAAAGACATATATGCAATTTAAATAAATTAATTATAATACTTCCTACTTACCAACTTGCCAAGATAAAACAATATATATTTCACAAAGATGAAACTTATGTGAAAGCGACTTTAAAGTTAAATCCAACTAACCACATTTGAGATTAATTTTCAAAATCCAACTTCTTCAAAATGTTTCCTCATCCTACTATGTATGGCCACCTAATTTGACAAATTAGACATGCTTTACAAATAATTCTTATAGTTGAAATTAAAATTCATTTAAAAGTAAACTTCAAAATTCAAATCCAACACGTTTAAGAAGCCCATTTTTCTTTACCTTTTTGGGACATTATAAAAACACCACTTTTAGATTTAATTTTCTTTAACAACTTTTACGGCCCAAATATAGCTTTGTTGAGCCCATAAGAAGAAGAGTTCTGAAAACCAAAAATTACATGCTAAATATATTTTTCTAATGCGATTTTTAGAAAAAAATTACAACTCACATACCAAAGACAAGTCGAAATCTCAACTTCTTTATGAGATAAATTATCTTAGTTGGTTAATTTTAGTTTTTAGCAAGAGTATTTGCAGTAACACATTTGAGAAAGCAATAATCAATACTATTATTTTGGTAAAATTAATTGCAAAATAATCATTGATAGTCTTTATAGTAGAAAATATCCATTTTTTTATTATTGAAATGGCGATCTTAGGCTTTTTAGCCCATAAAATATAATCAATTGAACCATGGGTTGATTCGTTTGTCAACGATACACACAACTTATTCTTGTATAAGTAAAAAAACACATAATATATTTTATTTTATTTTTTTTGAAATTCAACTACACTTTATATATTTTACTAAAAACATGCACACTCACGAGAAATCAGCTAACTCGTTGCAAATGAGGCGATCAGCGGTCAAACCGAGTCGTGTTAATTCAGTTGTACAAATCTAACCATGTGCATTATTTACTAAAACAGGCACGCTCAAGGGAAATCAGTTGACTCATTGCACATGAGACGATCTACGGTCAAACCGAGTCGAGTTAATTCAGTCGTACAAATCTAATCAGTTGCACGGAAATTTTTGCGTTGCTAAAATAAAGATATATCATGAAACAATTATATCAATATTGATTAGTCACATTTGATTCGTGAATTGTGAGAGATTCACATAGGAAAAATAAAACTGATTAAAAAAAATAAAAAATTTAGTTAAAAGAATTAGGAATAAATCATTCATAATTTCATATATGCCAGCAAAAACCCCATCTCTGCAAAACTCATTGTTAAACCCTAGCTTCCCATTTTCATCAAAAAATCCCCAAATGCTATCAAAATCGAGACGATCATCCATGTTTCGAGCACCAAATCCGAAGCTTCCTTCTCTATTCTCGATCCTCCAATTCAATGCCTCAATGTCAAACCTAAAAGTGGTGTGGCGCAAGGATCGGAAGCTCGATCAAGCAATCGAGAACGACAAGAAATGGCGGCTCTGCCACCGCGTGGTTCGAGAAGTCCTAAACGAACCGGGTCAGGTAATCCCGCTCCGCTACTTAGCTAAGCGCCGCGAGCGCCTCCGCTTGCCCGTTAAACTCGAGGAATTTCTATTGCAAAATCCGGGTTTGTTTGATACGTATAAGGATAGAATTAGGCCGAAATCTGATTTAGTTCCTTTCCTCCGCCCTAGCGAGAGGCTAAACCGGTTTCTGGAGGAGGAGAAGTTGATTTACAGTGAAAATGAGCCATTGATTGTTGCGAAATTGTGTAAATTGCTAATGATGGCGAAGAATAGGGTTATTAGCGCTGATAAATTGGTTGAGGTGAAGAGGGAATTCGGTTTCCCTAATGATTTTCTGGTGAGATTGGTGTCTGCGCATCCGGAGTGTTTTAGGTTTTACGGATTGCCCGGTGAAGGGCAGTCGTATATCCAATTGGTTTCGTGTAACGAGGAGTTTGGTAAGTCGGTTATTGAGAGGCGGGCGGAGGAGGAGTCGAGGCTGATGGGGATTAAGGTTAGGCCTGCATTCGATTGGAAGCTTCCACCGGGGTTCTTTTTCAGGAAGGAGATGAGGGAGTGGGTTAGGGATTGGATGGAGCTGCCTTACATTTCTCCATACGAGGACGTGTCTCATTTGGACCCTGCTTCGCCGGAGATGGAGAAGAGGATGGTGGGGGTTTTCCACGAGCTGCTCTCGCTGTCGATTTATAAGAGAGTGCCAGTGCCGGTACTGGGCAAGTTCTGTGAGGATTTTAGGTATTCTAATGGATTCACGAGCGTGTTTACTAGGCATTCGGGGCTTTTCTATATGTCTTTGAAGGGTGGGATTCAGACAGCGGTGTTGAGGGAAGCGTATAAGGGTGAGGAGTTGGTTGATCGTGATCCACTGTGTGAGATAAAGACTAAGTTTGTTGAAATGCTGGAAGAGGGATGGCGGGAGAGGGCTGAGAAATTGAGGACACGCAGAGAAAGTATTCGGAAGGATATGGAACTCGCGGCTGCTAGGAATAAGGAATTGATATGTGATGAGAAGAAAACAGAATTGTGAAGCCGGAGACGTTATCTGAAACGAGATAATCAGAATCATACACTTGATTTCAGAAGGCAATGCCGTGGTGTTTTTGAACATAGTAGATGGAAAAGTATGTTTTCTGCATCTCTCTTGTGCAGTTTCCTTGTTTGATGTAAAAGATATGGTTGCATCATCTTTGCGTGATTGGATCAGTTTCATCTATAAATATGGAAAATATGCAATATCTTAGTGATATTAAAAACACCCCCTAAAGAAATGCATGACTTGGAAAGATTGATGTGCTTGACTCATCTTCGCTATAGTGAGTAGACACAAACTTCGCATTTTAGAATTTGAGAGCCTTTATGAATTTCCTGTCTTGCTTTGCTGGTTGCTGAATTTGATATTAGTGATTCCAATTGTTGAATGAGGTATTGTAAATGGTTGGATGTGTAATAGTTCGACCATACATGATATTTTTCGTCTGCTGTGTTCTTCTCTTTCAAGTGTCATCTACATGATATTGTACCAAATATTTTTACTATGGAAATCTAGAAAATCATCCCATTTATTTAAGAGATATTTGCATCAGTTCTCTAGTGAAGAATGCTTGCTAGGAGTTGGCAAATTGCGGGTCTTGATTACTAAAATGAGCTCTCCACCAGTACCATGTGAAGTGTTTATTGCTACTTCCCATCTGTCTTCTGAAAAGTTTATTATAGAACTTTGCGATGTTTTTTATCGTGAAACTCAGTGCGCCCACAAGTTTAGCTATGCCAATATATGGAATGCAAAATGAATGCTACATTCATTATATTTGGTATCTTCTTGTTGTTATCTTGTAGATATACTCACACCACCTGAAAAGACACCTAACTCAAGAACATGTAAAGCTTGTGACAGAAACAGTTTATATAAGTCTGTGCAAAGATGATTTGGTAACTGACTTCCTCGTCTGTTCCCGTTTCTGCAGACAATCCAAGAAAACCGAGCACATGGATAGATCCATTGCCCTCCGCTTGCTGGCCACTGTGATGCTTCTAGTGCTGTACCCAAATGCAGAAAGCCAGTGGGTTTCCCACCATCACCCTTTTCCACCAGCGAGTCTTCCTCCACTTTGTGCTTCGCAGTTTGCTTTAGCAAATCGTGCATGTTCGTTGCTACCCTATTCGCCAATCCCTCCACCATCCCCTCCTCCCCCACCAACACCCCTCCCCGCGGAGGGCCATCACCACCAGCACAGGCGGCACCACCACGGCCACAAGCACCACAGGCACAAAGTGACGAGCGCTCAAAAGGATTGCTGTAGGTGGTTGAAGGAGGTCGACGACGTCTGCATTTGTACCATGTTGGTTCACCTGCCTCCTTTCCTCGCCCGGCCTGCGCATAATTACACGGTGTTCGTGCACGAGTCCTGCGAGGTAACTTTCGCCTGTGCATCGAGGTGCGTACCGTAATAATCCGATTATTACTACAAGCTTAAACAGAGGAAGTAGGAAAAGCTCTTAAAGTTTATAGTAAGTTTTTATTTTCATGTCAAGGGAAGTTTGTCATATGAGTGTGTATGTATCAATTTCACATTAGAAATTGTGTAACATTTTACTGCCATATTATTATTAATTAATCGAAATTCACTATTTCATCAAAATCACTGTTTCTTTGGTGTGTTGGTAGAATTAGAAACTCTGTTGAAACTTGAAAGCTACATGTTCCATTTCTGATTAATTAATCACTTTTATGGAACCAATAAAAGGAAATATTGGATTCTGTGTGAAAAAGACTAGCAAAGAGAGTGATTGATTGATTTGATGCAGGGTCTTTATTCGAAACTTATCTCTTGTATTTGCATATTGCTCAAGAATATATTGCTCAATTATGGGACCCCTATTATTTATCACATTTACTTTAATTTTAGTCATAATTATTAGAACATTCGCGCATCTTCGTAAATATTTACGTGTATTTCATCAAGTGCAGCATTTGTGTAATTTGTTTTATACTCCCTCGTATCCAAATTATATCTCTTTCTAAGTTTTGACACACATTTTAATAAATAAAAAAGTTATCCAAATTAACTATAATTAATGACTCATTAATTTACTTTTAATTATGCATTATTTACTTTTTTAGCAGAAAAACACTTCATATTCTTCAAGGGGGAGAAAAATTGGCAATTAAATATGCGTTAATCTAATTAATACTCCCTCAGTCCACGAAGATAATGCACTTTTAATAATGCACTTTATCTGCGCTACTTTTACACTTTTTAATAACTTTGTGTGGGACCCATTCTCCACTAACATTACTTTTATATTTAACAATACTTTTTTGTGGGACTCATACTCCACTACAACTAAAGTCAACTACATTTTATTAAAACTCGCACCGAGTCAAATGATGCATTATTTTCGTGGACAGAGGGAGTACATGACTAAAATAGAAGGGTAATTATGGTTTACATGCCAAAACGAAATATAAATTGCAAAAAGTTGAAATATTCGAAACAACACTTAATTTGGAAAGGAGGGAGTATGTATTTTTGTTGGATATATTTCATCAAGTGTAGCATTCGACGTGGATTCAAGGCATCTATAAATAGTAGTAAAACAATAATGATGATGTAAATTCGCGTGTTGAATAAAAGCAAGTATGTGTTTGGTGCACTTCATAGTTAGCAAGCAATACCTAAAGATGTTTTCACACACACACACACACACACAATTTGCGAAGTTATACTCATTTAATATTTAGCTTTATTTTATGAATTATAGAGGCTCATTGGTTATAATTTTATGAAAAAAAGTACATTGACACTACTAATGAAAATATAAGAAATTGTTGATTAAAGATGGCATACGATAGGTATTAGTCTCTACAAAAGTATGAGACTATTTATATAATATAAAATCCTAATTTAAATTTGAAAGTAAGAAAAAGAAATAAAAGTATAAACTAAGGGGTAGTAATTTATTATTGAGATGGATTATTCAATATCAAACTACTTATTGATTTAAAAAGAAAAGGAATTGGTAATTCGGGTACTATACAAAAGAAAAAAGGGGAAATGGGATAATAGAAACGAATTTTCACTTAATATGTGGAACAAACAAGTGAACAACAATTATGAATTCATGACTTTTTTTATATTGAATTATTGTAACATGACCATAAGCTTAGTAATTCAATTGTATTTTTTTTTCTATTTGTGAAGTTTGATACGAAGTTCAATTCTCCATCCCGTGAAAAAAGAAGCTTTTATAATATGCATTTCTCTATGGGCAAACAATATTAAAACTTGAAATAAAACATAGATTCAAACTAAAGGAAGTGTATAACTATAGCTCATTATTTATTTGTCTCAATTGTCAATTTGTTATACCAAAAAGAATAAAAAAAAATTGGTCTCAATTGTTATCTCAAAATAAAGAAGGAATTTTTGACTTAATTGTTTGCCTCACATCTCTTTAGGATGCCTCCAATGGTGCTAATTTCTAGTTTCCAAAACATAGAAACCACCATTGGAGATTTTAGAAACTAGTTTCTTATGGGACCTACCACAAAAAAAAGAAACTAGTTCCCAAATATAAATTAGTTTCTTATGGGACCCACATTACCTTTTGCATTTTTTTTCTTTTTCTTTTTCTCTATTTTAGTGTTTTCTTTTTGTATTATAGTGGGACCCTCAAATGAGAAACTAATTTCTACCATTGGAGGATAAAAATAAATGAGTTCTCAAAATGATTTAACACACAAGAAATCAGAAACTAATTTCTACCATTAGAGACACCCTTAGGAAACCGTCACTGTTAAGGAGTGAGGAATTTAGGGTACCCCTCCTCATGTACGGATATGTTAGAAAATAGAATCTAATTTATATTATCTTTTTACATATATTCTTTATTCAAATTCATGTTGATGATGTGATTGTATTTTATTATTATTCCATTCCCTTTTAAGAGAGCAAACGACGTGAACCCCCTTTCATTGGACATTCTTGAAAACGAGACACATTTTAAAGGAACACATTCTAAAATTTAAATTTAAATTTAAATACCCTTTACAATTAACCATTTTTAGAATGATTAGGTTTCGTTTTAGTTCCTATTTATCCTTATTGAAAGTTGGTTTTCTTCCAAGATATATGAGAGATTAAAACCAATCATATATCGGACTAATAACATTCAACGCCCTAACTAATTACGTAAGTGTAAAAACTGATCGGATATTCAATCATTTAAGAACTTCGATTCACAATAATCATTTCATACAAATGTGTTTGATTGATTGAACACTTGAACATATCAATTTATATCTTTTACAATAAGGGTGTGTTCTCTTTGATCATAACTTAATCAGATCTGTTCTCTTTGGCTATAACTTATTTAGAAAATGAGAAAGAAGAAAATATAATGATTCTCAATTTTTAAATTATACATTCTAATCATGTGTTCTAAGTTGAAAAGGAGTGGAAAATATTATTTTACCAAACTCAGATGATAATATTATCCACAATTTGAATAAAAATAGATGAAAAGAGCTAGTTGTCTAAGGTGGCAAAAGTTTCCACTCTATAGAGCATGTACAAAATGTAGGAAATATTTGTATTCCACTCTTTTCCATCAAAGAGATCGAACACACCCTCACAAGAAAATAAGGAATAAAATATTTTCTCATTTTTCTATCTCATATGTCCTTTAATATAATAAACAATACAAAAATATTATCATACTAAGCTCCTATTATTATTTATAATTATAGTGGAAAGTAGGGGAAAGGTCTTGTTCGAAAGAATTTTTTTTTCATTCCGATCGGGAAAAAAAAAAAAAAAATTGCAAAACATGAGAAAAATAACACAACATGAACGTAGATACTTAATATACGCCAATTTTCAAAATTCACATTTAAAACATTTGAAAGCTCTATGCTACATAATCTCATCCAAATCCTCGACACAAGTGGCGCGCTCAAACATGCTCATTAGAGTTAATCATATGTATCGATCGACTAATCGAGTTGCTCATCGACACAAGTGTCTTGCACAGTTTACTACGAGCTGTTCTCAGCCGTTCTGTTCGTCCGATGGCATTCCTTCCTGATCGATGAATATTGTATCCGACAATTTGATCGGTTAATCAAATACATTTTCCCTCCACACAAGTTAAGTTAAGTATGAATTCAAAATTATTAATTTTCATAGGCACAAATACAAGGGCAATTCCGTTATTTATAGTATATGGTAGTAGTATAAAAGTTTATAACGCCGGGACAAAATTGTAAATATTCCCAAAACTGGCACCACAAATTCCCACCAATTTTGCCGCCCAATTCACGACGCCGTCGCCGCCGCCATCAGCGGCCGCGAGCTCATCGCCATCACTCCGCCGCCGTAAATCGCCGGCTCCGAATCGAACAAAAACGTCCTCACTACCTCCTCCGCCGCCCCCGCCACCATGCTCTCCCACGCCGCCGCCTCCCCGCCGCGCTTCCTGAACACCTCCGTCGCGTCGAGGCGGTGCATCCGCCAGTCTCTGATGTTCCTCAGCCGGTGGATCTTCTCCAGCTGCCGGCACGCCAGCCTGCTCGTGTTCATCTTGATCGCGTCGATCGCCTCCGCCAGAGCCCTATCTCGCCTCTCCTCGCCGCAATCGGACTCCGATTCCAACCGGAAATACTCGTCGAACTCCGGCACGCCGATCGCGCGCCGGATTCCGCGACTGTAGTCGCAATTCGACCGGAAAAAAGCCCTAACCTCATCAATCATCCCTCTCTCCACCATCCTGTCGACTCGATCGGAGACGAACGAGTGGAGCACCGGCATCGCCACATCCACCCACAGAAAGCAGCAATCGTAGCGCGATCTGAAATTGACGTCGATCAGCGCCTCCACGAACGAATTCGAGCCTCCGACGATGATCGGGAGCTGGCGGCGGCTGAGGATCGACCGCAGCGAGATCGACGCCATCGCGCGGAAGTTCGCGGCGGAGAAGTCGGATTCCGGATCCACCACGCCGAGGAGGTGGTGCGGCACGCCGCACATCTCCTCGTCGGAGATTTTGTTGGTCGCGATCTCGAGCCCTCGGTAGACCTGCATTTTGTCGGAGTTGATGATCTCTGCGGAGAATCGCGTGGCGAGGTCGATCGACAGCCGCGATTTTCCGGCGCCGGTGGCGCCGAGCACCACCACCACCTTCTCCTTCGCCGGGCCGTGGCGGAGGAGCTGACTGCTGCTCGTGTTTGGTATCTGAAGCAACGGCTGTATTTGTTTGGAGATGGAGAATGATATTTTCATTTTTTTTTCTAATTCAGAAAATATCACCGAGCCAAAATGACGAAAGTACCCCTGGGCGCACTTCAGAAATGGGCCTTTTTTGCGAGGAGAAAATCGTAATTCCCGTTTTCGTTTGAAAATTTGAAAATAAAATACTACTGCTTGAGACGCGGCGAGTCGAAAATGTGTTGGGATTTGGATTTCTCTTTTTGTACAAATTTCCAAAGAGATAGGAAGAAATTGAAATAAAATGTGATATTGCAAATAAAAATAAAATTGAGGAGAAAATTTAAAGTGGAATGTTTTAATGAACTGCACTGCAAGAAATGGGGGGGAAATGGTGAGGTATTTATGGAGGGAGGCAGCCAATACTTGAACAGAAGAGCACATTTCATTAAATGGCCTTTCTATTTGATCATAGTCAACTCACAAGTTGGTTTAAAGTGTTTTTTTTTTTTTTTTTCCAAAAAGATTCTCCACCCCTACAATTTTTATTTTATTGTTTCAGGTTTAAATTATGATCGCGACGCAAGGGTTGTACATCGTACACCTTGCGGCCGGGCTCGCGATATTCCGTCGTCTTGTAATTAAAAAAATAGAAGATATTAGATCAAAAAGCCTGAACGATTCGTATCAACTTGGGAGAACAAAGTGGGATTGCTACTAAGTCAACATCTTATTTATTCCACTAAGGAGGACTTTATGTTTGAGTTTTACAATTTTTATTGTAGTATTTGAACATATTCATAAGAAATGTGAGGTGCTGAATCTTGAGGAAATATGTACTAAGACATTCCTGTTCTTCTATGTTGGTTGGGAGAATAACTTTAATGGAAGTAGAATAATATGAATTCTTTTTTTAATTTAGCTCTTGTATTTTGTCCTCATACTTTCCTTGTTTTCCCCTCTCAAATATTTATTATATTTCCTCCTTTTGGGGTTGGGACAGGTCATTTATGAGCTTTTCAGCTTAATTATTGAAAAAGATAATATAAATAATGATTTTCTCCTCAACTTTTCTCAGAAGATAGATGGTGGATTTGTTCTTCACATCCCATTTGGCTCATTATGAAGAGCCAAATTGAAGTTCTTTGACTAGCACAATTATTCCCAAAGCTAATTAATTAGTTTATACTAATTTGGAATCTTGAAATCTAATTGTTACTAATTATAGGATTTCATCATAGAAAGTTTACCCAAAGATGAGAAGAAGGGGGGAAAAATAAGGTAATCATTAGTAGTAAATGTTACTGTTAATGGAATGGAATCCTCCTCCCTCAACCTTAAAAGTTGACACAAGATTATCATTGGAGAAAAGATTATTCTGATAATGCCACAAAGAATATCTTAATTACCCCTTAGTTGTAGATAACTTATTCCCTAACCCAAATAAAAAAATAAAAATATGAGGACATTACTTCACAATCACAGAGTATAGTATAAATCCCACTCCACTCCACTCCACCATTACAATATTTCAATTCAATCTCTAGGTCCCTATTTTTTTCCCTAAAACATTAATGCTCGTGTCTCAAGCCTTCAAATCCAAATTTTTCTTTTTTAATTTTACACCTCACGTGCCCGAGATGACTCTCTCGAACCCCCAACCAATTGATTGGAGGGGAAGCGTCTTACTAACTAAACTATGCTTCATCATCACTAATCCAAACCCAGATTTCCTAAAACATTAATGCTCATTTCACACGCTCAAGATAACTCGTCTCGAACCCTAGACCTATTGGTTGGAAAGGAAACATCTTACCAACTGAACTACGCTTTACCATCACTAATCCAAACCCAAATTTCCTAAAACATTAATACTCATGTCTCATGCCTACTAAATTACTAATCCGAACTTTTCTCTTTTGAATTTGCATCTCACACGCCCCAGATGATTCGATCCTCCGACCTATTAGTTGGAGGGGAAGCGTCTAGCTGCGCTTCGTCATCGCTAATCCAAACCAAAATTTCCTAAAACATTAATGCTCGTGTATCATGCCTGCTAAATTACTAATCCAAACTTTACTTTTTTGAGTTTACATCTCACACGCTCCAGATGACTCGAACCCCCAATCTATTAGTTGGAGGGAAAATTGTCTTACCAACTGAACTTCGTTTTGTCGCCACTAACACATGCACTATGTGTCGACCATTTTTTCTCAATACAATGCACACAATCTTGTTGAGGCAATATATCATGGTACCATGAAAAAATGCATAAACAGTTGTGAGGTGGAATAACAGATCATGCGTACGATATCCGTAGCCCACTAACAACACATAGCTTTCCCCTTATTAATCATCACAAATAATAGTTCCATCATCATAATTCATAATAATATAGCAACTGATTAATCCAGAATTCCAGATAGTGTCACCTCAATGATTTCAAGTCTAGATATATATTATCATCTAGCTAATGATTAAACTGCTTGTATTATACAATATATACTGCAGAAATCACCCAAAATTCATGATAATGATAGAAACATGAGAAAATTTAAGGGTAGTCTTGTAGGCGTGCTTTCAGCACAAGCTCCTCTCCTTTTAAAATATTAGTTTAGCTATCTTATCAGTGAATCTAATTCTGATTTTTCTACAATGCTTGCATCATTTTCCATTATCACTTCATAATTTAAGCCACATCAAATTAGGCTGACTATGATCCCATCCCAATAATGACCATATTATAACAGAACCATCTACTGTTGTTTTTCATGCCTACTGCATAACCAAGCCACAGTCAACTTCACCTATCTATGTTTCAAATATTTTAAATCTCTGACTATCACTAATCACTGCCACACACACACAAGAGGATATATTCATAGTTGAGATTTAAGTTTGTCAAAATACTCGTATTAAATAATTACTATATTCTCAAAAATCAAAATCAATTCATATACCTCCTAATTCCACTTAAGAGAGAGGTGATGTCTTATCATCAGTTGGCAATCTGTGCACTACCATCACATCTATCATGCTTTCCCATAAGCCATAAAGTCTTGCATCTGTGTGATCACTTGGAGATCAGAAATTCACCCTTTTCTGCATGAAAACCAAAAAGGAAATGTCAATTAGAACTATCACACAAATCTTTATAAGGATATATAAAAGCTGGCATTATCTTTAAACCATCTCATCAAGCTCCAGAACTCAGCTCAGCAGAAATGCATATTAGTCTATAGCAAGTCATCAATAATCTAGTCAAACCAGAATTAAACAGTAGTCACACTTCTTTATGGAATGATTAGATGTTCATAATAACACTTTCGGCTATCCCGGTGTCAAAAGTGCAACAGTGTCCTGCCAACCTCATTTTTCACCCCAGAACTATGCATAGTTAGTTTAGTTCAAAGCATGCTTACACAGCATAAACATGATTTCACCAAATATGATAAAGCCGATATAATCAATTCCCCTCTCATGGTGGTCCTGTTGAAGTTGCAAAGCAAATTGAGAAACTGATTCCTAGATAACCATAACCAGCAGCCTAGCTTTTTGCAAAGGACCACACATGGTTACTTGACCTTTATTGTTTACTGGGCAACAATAATGTCTGATGCTATATGGCTCTTGTTGCTCTTGCTGGCATCCAAAGATGCCAACGATCACCCTGATCTCGTCAACACAGACCAAAAAGGTTAAGTCCATTAAAGGTAATCCATGACCAGATCATAGAAAGGTGTTAAGAATGTATCAACCTGCCTTCATCATTTTAGGTATTTGTTCCTTGGCTAATGATATTCGCAGTGCCAGAAGGGCAGTGCTTTTATTCCCTCTTGTCTTTAATGTTGAGCAAAAGGCAACAGTCACATGGACAAAAACAAATGTAAAAGAGAAGCCTTTTGCTTATATATATCGAGGACCACAGAAGTCCTGTGTTATCCAATTTAACTATGGCATAAACAAGGCAGAAAACGATTCAGGCGATCAAAATGTTCCCTGCTTAATACCATTAGCTATCTATTACAAACAAGAGTCCCCAGCTTGAACAGAAAAAGTTATGCACCTTAGCAGAATCTCTTTTAAGTTTTAAGTATCAAGATGGAGCAGAAACACATCTTTAAAATTTTAATTCAATCTCACAACTTAAACTGGAAGCTCAGGAGAAGACTAATGCATGGCATCTGATGTTTAATATTTTCAGAAAATATGTTCAGATATATACTTCAACAGAGCATTGGATAACATGCAGGCATAAATGTAGTAGCAAATGAGATGCGAAAATGGTTGAATGAGATTTTGGTTTATTCCAGAAGCCCTATAATATAACAGCATCTAGAGTTTGACGCACTTGATTATAACTGGCACAAACTTTTTTTAAAGAAAGATGTCCTATGAATAATGCAGGATAAGAACAAATGACGTCTTATTCGATTGCTCTTATTTTAGCATACATGACTCAAAATTTTCACGTACTAGTACAAGATTCTAAAAAACGACATTGTCTGAGGTTAAAAAACTGAAAATCAACCTTGCATATCCAGCATGTCCATTGATTCAAGTAAGCCTTCTGAAAATTTCATAGGCAACACGATAAGACCTCTACTCTGCAATAGTTCGGTAGCTGCTGAAGGATAAGCACTAATCAACTTCCCTATCATTTCTTCCAGAGGACCATTGAGCATCTGATCCTGAACAAAGTAATGCCCATGTTCCTGAAACAATAATGCATCATTTATTACATCCAGATCACATCAGACAAGGAAGGGATTGCTTTTAGATACTAATGTAATTCTCTTATTCTATCTGGTAGTCCAGTACCTCCAGGAAAATAACAGAATTAGAAGTTGATCCATCTCCCAAGCGGTTTCGACATAGATCCTGCATAGTGAAGTATCCATTAAAGGAGTGAGGTTGAGTAAGATCAATAAACTTAGCAACAGTCGAACAAATACTGTGACAGGTGCACAACTGTAAGTCAATGCTATGTGGGTAAAAAGAGGTAGAGATTATAGTCAGCAGTAAGGAGACACTTCATCAAGTGCTCTATCCAAGGAAAAGGAACTAATGTTTGACAATTTAAAAACTCTTTAGGTGTTTAATATTTGGAGTACATGTATCTGTAATTTACCAGCTAAAGAGTAATACTCATAGCCATGAAAACAAAGTTCATATACTTGTTACTGAATGCGGAAATTAAGCTAACAAGCTTGCGCAACATTGAATCGCCAAGCAAAAGACTATAAGTGGTTTCCAAATGGGACAAAGTCTGCAACATGCACAATGTGTATGCATGCCTGATCCCAACCCCTAGAGGACATTGAAGCAAGCATTTTGCCCGAATTGAGAAACTTGGAACACTAATTTTCTTCAATATAAGCATAAAATTTATGAAAATGTCTACTTCTAAAGCACAAGAAAACATTTCTGTGAAAAAGCTGAAACACTAAAATCTACCTTCATTTGATACTGCAAATACTTGATATGGTCAACGACACCATCCATCAACAGCGCTTGACCAGCCTACAATGACACAACATCAAAACGCCTTAGATTTAACAAATGCTAGAACATTGATTAAAGGACAATACAATTCACGAGCAAACTGGTTTTCATGAACCAAAACCATGTATATTGAAAGTTGTATTCGTGCGTGGACATCTCTTTATAATTTTATATAAATGTACTATAATCTTGCATATTGAATCTCAGAATCACTTCCCCCACCCCAACCCCCAAAAAAAGAATATTCAGGAGTAACTGAGTATCTGTTGATAACACCAGTGGATTTATTTCCATCGACAGAAAGCTATACTAAGGAGAAACTATGCAAGAACAGGAAGAGCTAAGTGTTGCATGTAGTGGATATATATCTGCTATATTACCCCTTCTGGAGTAGGAACCAATTCTTGTAAAGCATCTAGCCAATGTGAAATCCTCAATCTGCGAATCTGAAAGGAAGAACTGAAGAATCAGACACAAAAGCTTGTGGACTGTAGGTAGGGTGACAATGCTATCCAAGTATGGACCGATAAAGATCTATCCGTGGGAGTCTCATTATGATTCTTTCGTAGTTTAAAACAATATTGAAGTCATAAGACACATTAAATAACTAACGCATACACGATCAGTAGCATAAGCTCTCTCTCTTGATCTTTTCTTATTGCCTTTAGAAGGATCATTGGACGCAGCAATACATGATTGTGAATAAGTTTCAAAAGAAGGACTAAACTCTTGATTCAACTTCTGTTCCTGCAGGGACAATTGCTTGTCAGTTTTAGGAAGGCAAAATTTGATAGGGGAAGTCTTTAAATTTGTTTTACAGTACAAACAGCTATAGGTATCAACCTCTACACCAAGTTGTCCAAAGCCTGTGAATGAGGTCACAAAATCCTGGCAATTATGCGGCCTCAGGTATTCCTCCTATTTGAAGCAAAGTACATAAATCACATATCATATCACTTGCTATTGGAATCTATAATTATACATAATATACAAATAAAAAATAGATTAAGCTCTTGAAAACTTAATTCCACAGACCAATTCCTAATCTGTATGCCTCATGCATGAATGTTTCTTTACCATTTGAGAATGATTTGGCAGTCCCAAACCGGAACATGGAAATTGTGCTGAAACACCATATGACATTTGTTTCTGGATTTCCTCTGCAAGAAACTGAACATAGTTTTGAGGCGTTGGCTGGCAATGCATCCATTGAGAAACCCCACTCCCTGCTGCCATGTTATAGAGCTGGTCGCAGCCGAAGTTATTAAGCGAAACAGAAGCATTACTCGCCATCCAATCCATCGACGGCGGCGAAGACTGCAAATAATGCTTGTAATTTTGTTCTTCCATATTCCAGTCTCTGAAAAAATTGCCACGATAATAACTCGTTAACCAACAATGGCGTGCATCTCTATCTACGATTCTACATAAACACAATTTCTGAAGGCTAACAGCCAGCAAAAGAAACTAAATCAGAAGCAGAGACTCCGAAATTTGCAAAAGGTATTCCTATTCCTACCAAGGTTTAACCTACTGAAATTCTCCAAGAGCAAATTTATAGCTACTGAATAAAACATCAGAGATCAAAATCAGAGCTAAACATTGAATCAATAGACCATGAATCTAATCATAATTACTCGTGAAAATACGAATATCAGTTGACTAAAAAATTCCTTAGAGAAAACATGTTCTAGAGCCGCGTAGCTTCACACCTCACCAACTTTTCATGTAGATTACGATTTACGATAGTAAAGACTTCATCATTGAACAAAATCACTAAAAGGAAAGAGTTAAACAAAAAAAAAACATAAAATCACTTCATTATATTCTATGCGTAGTCAATCAGCAGAGAGAAGATCAAACGTTTGAGTGTAAAAAATCATAATAATGAGACGGAAAAGTAGCATTGTTGAATCGTAAATGCGAGAGAGAAATTCTTACTGATTAATCTCCAGAATTTTTGTTGAGAAGAGAAGAAGGCGAGAATGGGAGTGAGGGCGGAGCTGAGCTGAGGTGGTTGTTGCTAAAATGAGCGGAGTGCGTGCATTATAGTACGTGGTACGGCATAACAGCATGCTGCAGTGCAGGTGAATCAACTGAATGGTCGAAAATACCCCTTGGCCTTGAAATAAGGGAAAACAATTTAATTATAATCTTATCAATATTTTTATAGATTCAAGCATTATTTTTCGTGTGTCACCCATGTACCATTATTAATTTTATTATTTTTTTTTAGAAATATATTTTATTATTATATAATATATCATGATTGATATTTATAATAAAAAAAATAGAATTTTAAAAAACAATATATGATTTTTCTTCAACCAAAATAAGTACTGTATTTTTCTTCAACCTAAATATTCTAAAATCATGGTATATGATTTTTTAAAATTCTTATTTTTTTTGTTATAAATATCAATCATGATATATTATGTAATAATAAAAATTTATTTTACAATTTTTTTTATTAAAAATAGTGAAATTAATAGTGTTATACGGTGGCACTCGAAGAATTCGGGACAGAGGATTCCATCCGGGTAAAATTTTCTAGCATTTTTTTCTTCAATTTTAATTTGATACAATATTTTAGTAGAATTTAAAAATGATTAATTTACCAGTGCATGTTAGGATCTATAATTGATTTTTTTATATTTAGTTTCTATTTTTAGTTTAAAATTAATTAGTTTTTGTTTATTATTCTAAAATTATGGTTTATTAAGTTGTTAAAATAGTAAAATTAATTGTGTAACATTGTGCGATACGAAAAATAGTAGGAATTTATGTTAGAGGATCCCATTCGAAATTATTTATTTACTTATAATAAGTAATTGATAGTGTTTAGAAAAACTCTAACCCACTCTTCGTTTTGGAGGCTACAAGTTTAGGTTGTGAGTAAAATAATTTTCCAAATCCTTTTAGACTTATAGATAACTTTGACATAACGTTGTGAATTCAGATTATACTACACGAAATGAAATACTAGGCATCACCAAGAAAAACATGAAAATACTGTTTTTTGTTACAATAATTGGAATAAATTTTGCAACCCCTATAATTTGCATTAATAGACATATTTGTTAAAATATTTGTGGATTGTATCTAGGGATGGCAACGGATCGGGTTTTTGAGGGTACCCGCATTTACCAAACCCTGATGGGTCGAGTTTGGGTAAGTACAAAATGGGTTTGGGGCGGGTATGAGTTTGAAGACTAATACCCGTGACGGGTTTGGGTCGGGTTTGAGAAATTAGTTGTGGGTACCCGCTACCCGAACCCGT
>JAYJMF010000001.1:6522022-6555366 GCA_036873715.1 Salvia sclarea | reverse complement strand
GAACACTGATGGCTTTAGGTTTCCTTGATGGGCTGTGGCTGACCGCTTTTGGGCCGATCTCGTGTGGGCCGGGCCTGCTGGGCCGGCCTTGTATGGGCCGAGGCTGTTGGGCCGTGGTTATTGGGTACAGGAAGGTTGTCTGGACTTCCTTGTTGGTTTGGGCTTCCTTGCTGGGCTTCCTTGCTGGGCCTAGGCCTCTGGGCCGATATCCTATCATATATAGTCTACATGATGTGTATATATTTATACATGACTTAGAATAGTGTTATATACTTCGATCAAAATAGTGAAAACATCAAGGTCAATATTAGAGCGAGCCGGATATATATATATATATATATATATAGAGGGAGGTTCCATTGAGAACCAAGTTTTTTTTTAAGAACTAAGAACCGATCACAGCCGTCAATCATCTACGATCAATGGTTGAGATTAACTACAAATTTTATATAGATAGGGTTAATTATGTAATTCAAGCACCGTATGTAACTGATCGAGCATAATGAGTGGGGGATAATAATGTTGACTAATTATGGTAACTATGGTAACTAGTTATTACTATATTCCATGCAAAGATTGAGCAAGGCAGTGGCAGAACAGTTCAGCGTTTACTCGCTAGAAAAGAATATGCAATTTCTTCCATTATTTCCATCCCAATCTCGTATACCTGTGAATTTCGTTCTGCCAACATGGAGCATAATGATTAGTAATTTATATGTGTAACATGGTGATAAATTAATCGAAGCAGCTTCGTAATGTATGGGTGCAGTCTATATTGATAATTGTGCATGTATATTATAATATGCAGTAGACACTGCCGACACAACAAGATGGAGAGATGGGGACTGGGTAATCACGCCGGCAGTAGGATGGGAGGGTCTGGGGGGTGGAGGAAGATTTATTGGCACTGGAAGGAGGTTTTGGGGATTGGCTCCTCAAAAACATTAGGAAACAAATTGGGGATGGCTTAGATACTAGCATCTGGGAGGAGAGGTGGTGTGGCGAGCAACCTTTTAAAGCAATGTTCCTGAGACTTTTCACCTAAGTGCCGACAGAGATGGCAGACTTGGGGAGATGGGGCGGTGGGTCGACGACGAATGGCGGTAGGAGTTGAAATGGGGAAGAGAGCTAGTCGAGAGGGAAGGTGTGCGAGTTGTGGAGTTGGAGAAGATCTTGGTTGATGTTAAGACGCACGAGGGCAACCCGGATGCATGGAGATGGGGAGATAAACGGAAACGCAAGTATTCGGTCAGGGATGCCTACCTTTTTCTCTCGCAAGGGCACCTTGACGGCGGTAGTAACAACTCGACGCGAATGGAGCCTGCCGCAAAAGTCTAGAATACAGTCTCCCCATTTAAGCAGCAAGTGGCAACATGGAGGATGCTGAAGGACCGGATTCCGACACGGGAGAACTTACACAAGAGGATTGAGATCTCTCCGGAAGGCAGGTTGTGCCCGTGCTGTGCAGCGGTGCCGGAGCTGACGGCACACTTGTTGCTGCTGCATTGCAAAGAAATGGAGCTCCTTTGGAGAAAAATGGTGGATTGGATCGGCACCAAGTGGGCAGAGCGGTGGAGTTGTTGAGCATTTTGAAAGTTTCTCTACTCTCCTTGGAGGTAAACAAATGAAGAGTAGAATTGGTGGTTTATGGATCTGTATCTCTTGGGTTATATGGAGATGGAGGAATAAATAAGGTTATCTTTGAGAATTGGAGTTGAGACTTCAAGAAAATAGAGGATGAAGTGAGATGCCGATTTTGGAGTTGGTGTGCCGTGAAAGGGTTCATCAAACCAAACGGTAGCTTTATTGATTGGTCTAGGCGGAAACATAGTAGTTTGTGGGGTATCGCCTAATTGTTGTTCTTTTTTTTAGTACATCTTGTACCATGGTTTCGATTGAGTAATAAAATCCGTTCTTCTTCCCATTAAAAAAAATGCAGTACACACAGAAATTAATGGGTATTTTTAGATTTTTATACAATGATGCCGATGCACTTCAATAAGACAGCGATGCAGTCTATATTTATATATATGCGTGAGTATATATTGTCGGCAATGGATAGTTGTATAATTAAAGATAATGAGTGTAAGTATAGATTATTATATGCAGTTTAATTGAAGCGTGGATGCAGCTTATATACTTATATAGTGCACTTGAATGCAACATACACATAACAAGTTGGGTTTAGCGGTACATGATATTTCTTGTGCGTCCTTAGCTTAGTAGTATGAAGAGATTGTTTTCTGTCAGTTAGATTGGAATGAGAATATTATTTGTGTTTCTTCTCGAGGTCGAGAGAAGGGAAGTAGGCACATGCTCGAAGTTGTGCGATGATACGAGCCCCTAATCCGGGATCTTATCAACTAGTGCTTTCATTGAGAGTTGTCGGAGCAACATCTATCGGGAGGTATCAAATCTATCTTTCTTGTTATTTTGAAAGTTAAAAAAAATAATGTTGGTTTTTGGGTGCTTTGTAGGTTCGGTTTCGAGAAAAAGAGAGAGAAGTTCAATCTGTAGTTTTATTGTGTGACGAATTGATTGTTGTTGAATTATGAGCTTTTGTGTGCAGAAGAAAAAATAAATTGGAAGTGATTATTAAGTTTTGTCTTCTTGGGCAGTTGTTGGCTTGCTACTTTGGGTTGTTGAGCAGTGGCACATGAAGAGCGAAGTTGAATTGATCTATTCTCGTTCCTATTTTGGTTAGCTGTAGGTTTTGGGGCGTGAAATTGGTTTGAGCGAATTGGCTTTTTGGGACTGTGGTTAGTTGAATAATATGGAGAAATACATTCAAAATCAAGAGAGATTGTTCCGTAATGATTCTTCTTTTGAAGCCGAGGGTAAATTAGTTAAGCTATATCAAGTTAAATCTTCATTTGTATACACATATAGGTAGTGCACTAGTTCGGCTTATAATAATATTAGTATACACATGTAGTGCACTAATTCTAGTTGATACTGCACTGTCAATGGTAATGCACTATTTCTATTTAAAACTTCACTTGTATTCTTATATAGTGCAGTGATACGATTTGAAACTGCACTAATGTACAAACGCAATGCATTAATTCGATCCCTAACTGCACCCACATATATGTACTATTTCAATTTGAATATGCACTAACATACATACGTAATGCACTAATTCGTTTTGAAAGTGCAATTGCAATGGTAGTGCAATAATTCGTTCTGAAACTGCATTATCACGATTTAAACTTGCACTAGTACAAATACGTAGTTAACTAATTTGATTTGACACACAGAATAACGTAGTGTGGGATGGCGGGGTAGGTGCATGTTTCCTCTTGGATGCTGCACATCAGGTCACATTGGTTATTAAGATAGTAAGTATAATCGAATTCAATGGTATATAGCACAAGAATGCCAAAGAATGCACCTGTTTTTTTCCCGGTTAACGACTCCTATGTCGGGCTGCTCAAATATAAGAAAGTTTACTAAACCATAAAATAATTATACTCATTGCATTACATAGGAAAATATGTTTTACCTTCTTTTATCACAGGCTCATCTAATTTCTCCTTGTTCTTCTTTGTGGCAGTGGACGAAAAAGACTTAATTGCATTTGTTACTGCACGTTGAACATAACAGAGGGTGATATTATATAGCAAATGTGTTGTCAAGTTAACATAAATATGTGACTAATTGACATATGCTGAGCAACATCACCAAGATAAGTATCTTTTTCTTGGGTCTGGGTAGATTTACATGCGTTTACATATATTTCAGAAACTAAAAAAACAAAGAAATTAATAATCATATGTAATTTAGTAAAAAAGTTTATCAAACATTAAAATGTTCTGAGAGTGCAACGATTGCCATTCAATATGAATCTTAAATACTTCCACAATAGGATTACAAGTCATCATGTAATTAATGTAACACGTAAAATTGTATTTTCATTTATTTATGAAGGCACCTTATATAGTTTTCACTGCATAATACTAAAAAACTACTGCATCTATAGCTTAACCTATACCAAAACTATTCTTGAGCTTAGTAAAGGGAAAACCGACATTGTGTGAGTTGAGTGATTCATCATTTTTTACAAAGCATCTACCGCATCTGGTTAGGATCTTGGGCGATGTATTAAAAAATACACGTATCGCACAAACAACCTTTTAAATTGAATCCACATGCTAAACGTGCTACCATTTGATAAAAAAGTGCTTCATGTTACTGCATAATTATAAAATATTACTGCATTTGAAGCCTAAAATCTGCATTCGGCTACAAGCTAATTATGATTTTTTCCCCCAAATCTAGGGATTTTCAATTCAATTATGCTTATTTTCTACAATGTGCGTCTAATTTCTTATATATTAGAGCAATTGATATGCTAAAAAAAGGATCACTGATTTGGATCTAATCTTGACCATTACAAAAAGAATGCACAAAAAAACTTACAATCCCTCTTCCAACACGCACCGCGCGTTGTCCCCGTCGTCATCCTCATTCTCCTAGTAGAGCTTCATCTTTGGTACACAATGTAAGAAAGAGCCCAGCGAAGGATGCAAGTTAATGCCCAAAAATCAATCGATTTTTCGAGTTCTCAACCGATTCGATTGGGAAAAATCGAATACAACTACAATAGAAATAGAATTAGATTTCCCATACAATGGTGTTAAATGAAAGCCTAATTCTAACTTACACACCATGGATTTCGTTGCACTTCGTGTCATCCTCGTCGTCATTGTTCTTCTAATTTACGTTATCCCTTATTCAAAACCAGATGATGTTAAACTATGATTTTAAGAATCAGATTATCCGTGATGGTGTATATCTTCTTTACCGATTCTGCAATTTCAATATCACCAACTATCCATCGCCATTATTGTCGAGTATCTCTCTTCTTTTTTGTTTCGAAATTACTTTGAAAAAATTACCAGCAATGTCTTCTGGTTGATTATGCATTACGTTCGATCAAAGGCTGTGATTATTAGGGAACATGAGCAGCTGCCATAATTAAAAGATTGAATTTAGACCAAAATACCCTCAAATGCAATTTGAAACCATTATTTAGCCCATTTCGTTGATAATCATACCAGGATCATTAATGGCCATTGGATTAATTTAATCAATGGTTGTTGATGGTTCTTAGTTCTTAATATAGGGTGTGGTTCTCTATATAACCTAACCCTATATATATATATATATATATATATATATATTTCTTCCGCTGTACATTAATCCATGCGAATTTCTGAGGAGGAGAAGGCTCCGTCCCTGTTCTCTTCATTAAAGGAGTTCTGTGTGAGCTCCCTAGGTACTTTTTCTTTCTTTTATCTTTTATATCTGCCTTTGTGGTTTAATGTGTAACCCTAAAAAACACACCCTACCCCCCATTATATATATATATATATAAATTCATACTAATATGGTTTAAATGTGATTGATGCTCATATAAAATGTTCACATAAAATGTGTAGCACATCATTCCTCGCAATATATAATTTTGAATATTTAGCTCAAAATAACTTTGAGCTTTGCCTTTAACTTTTTTTTGTTTTTTAATAATTTTGGACTTCGTATTTCATACACTTCTTTTTCTATTATTGATATAATAACTTATTAATAGAATCAACATGATAACCAAAATTGATACGCCATGTACTTGAATAAATTTTCCTTTTTTTTTGTTTGAATTAAACGTGCGCAACTTATAGACCGACAAGTTATATCTAATTATTAATTTACAAATTCATGGAAAAATAATATGTAGAGCCTAATTTAGATTATGTCTCCAAATATTGAATATGGGGAGAAAAAAAACATACTAATAAAAGACAAAGAAAGACGAAGTAGCACGTAAACGTGCTCCACACTTCACAAATTTCTGGATAATTGACATCATAAATTAAAAACTGAAAAAAATGAAAAATGAAAAATGAAAATAGTCATATGTTTTAGAATAAGAAAGCATATTCCCTACTATCTGATTCTACTACGTCCACGCTTAAGACCGTGTTTGGCATTCGCCTTCAAAACCTCAACTTCCAAAAATTCAGCAAATTTCCACCTGCATACAATCTCTCCTCTCAACAAACTCGAATTCTGAAAAATTGAAGCATTCGCTTTAGCAAAAGATCGCAAAGCAATCATGGCGACCCCCCAAATTTTGCAGACGGAGCAGGATCTTCTCATGTACTCGTCCCTCTTTCCCAAAGGTTCGATTTTTACCTTTTAATTTTTTTTTTTTTAATTGAATCGATTTTTCAGTGATTTGATCTGGTTCGTATTCATCTATATCTTTCCACACTTCGAATTTTTGTAGTGAATTTTAATTTTGTGAATTCGGCGAGGCGGTGAGTTTTTGTGTTGAATATGGCTGCAGATGAAAATGTCAGACCTCGAGGCGTGGAAATCGAGAAGAAGATTGAGTATCTTGAGAGCTTGGCTGGAAATGTAATTTTTCTGATTTGATCTATTTATCAATTAATTTGAGCATTTTACATGTGATTCCTTGATCTGTTATTGAAATCTGGATATGCAGAATTAGGTTTTTCATTTTTGGGGAAGTTCAGTTTCTTGAAGTATTTAGGTGTAGCTGAAGATATGAGATTGAAATTAAATGAACATTATTGAGCTATGTTAAATAAATTGAAGTTGGTTGAATTACTAGTGGAGTATAATGAGTCAATCACATAGCAACTTGAAAAGATTAGCAAATATGTCAAATTCATATTTATGTTAATGGATACTAATTTCCGAAATTGCTTTCCTGGAGATGGTTAAATTCATATTTATGTTAATGGATACTAATGAAAAGATTAGCTACATTATGTTTTCTAGGTTAGGAACCGGAGATCTCGGAGATGGTTAAATGACCGCTTGTTGATGGAGCTCGTTCCTCGCTTGAATGCAGAGGAGATTAGGGGATTGTTTGCTCCACCACCATGGGGTAAGTTTATTGTGAAAAAATGCAGTAACGGTTTACAAATCGAGTTCATGATATGGGATGTGTGTTGGTGAGATTTTTCTTGTAAGTATTTCCTATTCACAGTGTGGTGCCTCCTTTATGCGTATGCTTCGAGCAACTGAATCTCCGAGCATCTTGGATGTGTACATATATAATCCTGATATATTGCGAATTTGTTGCTCAGGTGAGGAAGTGCCTCGTTCGGCATTTTGCATGACAAACGTAGGGGAGTGGGACGGCTTCAGAAACATAGACATGGATAAGGAGGTTGGTTAACTCATGTTCCTTACCTTTCAATTTGGGAGTATTTTTAAATTTTGATATCAGTAGCTCGTTGCTTTTTATTATAAACAAATTGGGAAGGTGGAATATCATTAAATTGTTTTGAAAATATATATCTTGACTGGCGGGTCGAGTAGCTCGTGTATTTTTTGATTGATGGAAGAGTGGGGTGGGTAATTTTATCGGCAATACGCTCCAACTCATTCTCATTTTTCCCTTCTACTAGGCATCCATCATGGAATCGATTGAAAATTCGTCAGCAAAGCGGAGAGATCGCCAAGATGCTGACAAAGTTGCTGTGCTGACTGCCTGGCACCGGGTAGATGGTAGGACTAGGGAGGCACTTCGTCGTTGTTATCTCACGGACTTGGTCAGCGGATACGAGGTAAATACTCGTTTGATGGAAAGCCTTTTGCACTAGTTGAAGACTATATTAACGATGAATCACATATCTACAGCCTTTTGTACATCCGGATGTATGGTGGAGTTCATGAATCCTAAATTATGGTTTATTAATCTCCAAATGGGGTGTATTAATCCCAATTACGATTTAATTAGGGCGGTATATTTTTATGACCATTCTGTAAATCATGCTTGTTTTCTTGTTTTTTTGTCCCCAGACTAGTCACTACATTCTTTTCTTGACCATAAATGGGAATTTCCATTTCATGTTTCCGACGGCATTGCTGAAATATGTCATTTTCCAGGAATGCGTACGTTCGTTTGTCAAGGACAGCGGGAACAAAGATGTCCTCGTCCTGCACGTTCAAGATCCTTTCCACCGGTTACTACTACACGGCGTTTGTGAGGTATTTTCTTGCATAATATTCCTTTTTCAGACGTCTCGATTCCCCTATCCGAGGTCCCCAACGGGTCATTGCATACGTGCTTGAATCCGACTATTTTGACCCGTGTGACAACTCTGTAGACGCCAGACAGTCTTACACAAGTTTTTGTCTGAACATAACTGCTTCCAATTTGAGACTTCTCATATTTCAGTTCTACAACCTGGTGTCGACCACGGTGGGCCCGTCGAAGGGCGGCGGCGGCGGCGCACCACCCGCGAAGACGACTAGGATAAAGAAGAAGCAGTCGCCGGCGGCGGAGATCCCCAAAATAACCCTATGCAACTTCCTGAAAATGGCAAAGGAAGGCTTCTGGTGATTCCTTGTATCTCTCTCTCCCCAAAGTGTACTATAAAAACATCCTTGTACATTAATATCTACAACATGGTTGCTTAGATTTGGGAAAATGTTTCCATTTTAACCACTGTAATAATTGCTCATGAATCACCCTTAGCTAGGTAGGCTTTGTTGTCTAGAAATGCCTCATTTCTTCGAGCAGACGGCCGAACCGGGTTCGAGCATTCAGGACCAGTCTGTATTAATTTATTTGTGTACTTTTCTTGATTTTCAAATTCAACATATTGTATATTTGTTTTTCCATTTCATTTTCGTTAAAATTGTGTTGTTATACCAACATATATGACCGAACTTTGGAGTTTTATTTAAGGGAAAATTGCCAAATAAATCGCAAACTATACATTACAATGCGACTTTTGGAATGTTGAGAATTAAAAATATGAACTTTCAATTTTTTGCGATTGAGACTCGGGTCATTTTTTCGGCTGGTGAAAATCTGACTCGATACTGATTTTTTCTACGTGGATTTAAAGGCAAAAACTCCTATACACTGCTGTATAATATATACGTCACCTTATAACTTAGTGTGATAGGGATAGGATGGTTTGTGTTTCAATAAAGTGATGTGTATATACATCAGTGTACAGGAGTCTACCTCGGACTTAAAATATTCCATGTCAAACGAAGTTGTTTCTCACAAAAAATCGATGACGAGTCAGATTTGAAAAAATTGCGCAAGCCCCAATCGCAAATTTTTTTTTTGAAAGTTCGGACATTTAATTGTCAATATCCAAAAACCGTATTGTAGTTGCATTTTGTGGTATAGTTTGTGATTTAGTTGACAATTTTCCCATTGTCTAAAGTTGATGTGAATTCATCTCAGAAGAAGAAAATATGATATGATATGAATTTTCGTTTGTTTTTTAAGAACTTTGAACTTCGATAAAGAAGGTGAAAACTAAATTACTTCCATTAAGTTAATGAAAGCACGCATATATTGTGTATTTTATACGAGAATTCGGCGAGAACTCGTCCAATTAGGGGTGAGAATTTGGGACTGAAACTTGGGAAATTTCCATCTCCGAGTTCCGGCGGGATTCGGGTTCCCGAGTCTCGATTTTTTCGGGATTGGAACCAGAACTCAAGCTTTGGAAAATTTCGGGACTCGGGAGTCCCGAATCCCGATTGATACTATCTCGATTTTCCGAAATTAATTTTAATTTCAATTTAATTATAAATTTAATTTTAATTTCTAAATTAAATAATACATATTTATATATTTTAGGATTATAATTTTTAATTCTCAATTAAACTAATAAATATGTAATTTTTTCTTCTAAATTCGGTTATTTTTTGGTCCCGTTCGGAAAATTCGGAACATTCGAGAATGTTCGGGACTCCCGAAGTCCCGAATTGGATCGGGACTGGGACCATAAAATCTCCAATTTTCGGGATTGGAACTTCGGGATGGGTGCTCGGTCCCGTCCCGATTCTCACCCCTAAGTCTAATCTACCAAATAGCATACACATAACAATCATCGCAATTCAATCCAACTCGCGCTATAACTTTTAACCAATCTTACCTCATCCCCACCCTATCAAAATGTTGATGAGATCCTTTGTTCCACAATTTTCCTTGTACCGTCGTGTTTTACTACGAATTTTAATATTTTAAATAATACTTATTTTTTAAGTACTTGTTATAAAATAAAGTTTTATTATTACATAATACATCATATTTAATATTTATAACAAAAAGTTAGAATTTTAGAAACTCATACTATTATTTTTGGAATATTTTAATTTTTTTATTTATTTTTATAACACATATATTTTGGATAATAAATTATAGAAAAACAAAATTAGTTAATCATTAATTACTACTTTTGAAAAAAGCTATATTGTTAACCCTGTGCATATATATGAATAATAGTATTGTTTATTTGGATTCTAATATCTAATAAACTCATATTGACATTACAATTCAACAAATTACATGAAAACCAATTAATGCTCGATTTGTTCATCTTATTTTGTATTTAAAACGAATTTAAAGCTCTATTAGTAGAGAAAAAGAATAAATTGAGCTTTGATTTTTTTTTTGTAATTTACTAAAATAATAATATTAATAACAACTTTTTTTAGATATTACATTTTAAATACATGTCTAAAATAAAATATATATCGTGATGTTAATGTTAGTTAAATGTAACCATTGTAATAATTGCTCGCTCACCCTAAGCTAGATATAGAGTTTGTTGTCTAGAAAGGCCTAATTTATTTGAATAGACGGCCGACCGAGTTCGAGCTAGCTGGTATTCGGGACAAGTCTATTAATTTATTTGTGTACTTGTCTTGATTTCATTCAACATTTGTATATTAGTTATTATACGAACATACCCGACTTAACATTGCAGTTTTATGTGAATTTATATTGGAAAAATACTTTTTGTCTTATTATTAATGTATTAATTTTGGTTTTTATTATACGTATTCTTATATAAAGTTATTGTAAATAAATTGTGATAATAAGAGTATTATTGAAACAATTTATGATGGGTAACTGGGAAATGTTGAAATTAAAAAAAAAAAAAAAATTAAGTGGAATTGCGCATTGTACTTTTATAGGAGGATGAAAACAAAAAAAATATGCGTACTTTTATGAGACGAATGCAATATATTTAGGGATGAGATCTAGTGTACCACATTTGGTGTATCACTTCATGTACCACTTTCATTTTTCTTTATTTTTTAAATACTTTTTTGTCAATTTTTTTTATTATAATACTATGATATAATATTAAATTTTTATTTCAAAAAATTAAATTTTAGAAACATTATATACCCTAAATTTGGATTTATCAACCCTAAAAATGAATTATGAACCACTAAAAGTAAAATTAAATGATAAAAAATAGTTATACATCCTAACTGAATGGAACAAAACAAACCCTTATTAATAATTATATAATTAACCTAAAACATATAAAATTGAAATTGACGAAAAAATATTTAAAAAAATAAAGAAAAATAAAAATGGTACTGGATCTCATTCCATATATTTTAAACATTTAGAAACAGAACAAACTATTTTAAACATTTTGAAATTGTAGTAACTTTTTGTGTTATAAATACATTCACGTAGAAGATATAGAAAAAACACACACACACAATCAAGCAGATATATCTGCATTTTTGTTCAAGTGGCCATGGCGAGGAAGCTAATGAAGTACTGTTTGGTAAGCTCACCATTAATTATCCATAACATTTCCAAATTAATATTTTCTATATAAATTAGCAATAAAAAGTTTCAATTTTCTAAAATTTGTTTTTATGAAATAGAGAATTAAATTGAGATACATATATTAGGTGGATGCATTTGCAGAGACGGCTTTCAAGGGGAATCCATCGTCGGTTTGTGTTTTAGAGGAAGATAGAGATTTGGAGTGGCTACAAAATATGGCTCGCGAGTTTAACCAGCCGGTGACCGGCTACCTGACCCGGTTGCCGCCTCGCGACGGAGGCCGGCTCCCCGAGTTCCGGCTGCGCTGGTTCACTAGCGACGGCGACGAGGTCATGCATGACTAAAATATTGCATAATACTGATATACTTAAATTATCATTTCAATCCACGTTTCCCCTGTGTAATTATGACTAAAATAAATTCGATGAAAATAATTTTGTAAAATTACATTATAGATTAAAGGTTAGATTAATATTCAAGCAAATGGTTTATTAATACGACCAAATAATCCAACACGGACCATTTTATTCAAATCAAACATATATATTCTAATATAATTAGTTTGGTTTGGTCGATTAGACAAATAAGATTGATATGATAAATAATGATTCAAAATATTTAAATTATTGGTTATGTATTTTGGTTGTTTGATCGTGGTGTACATATGATAAAACATAATGATAAATTATGCGATCATGAATAACCCAATGTTGCATAATATCAATATTGCCACTTTGATCTAACTTTTTTGTGCATAATTATGATTAAAATAGATTTGATGAATGTAGTTTAATAGCTTCGCTTTATAAATCGAAAGTTAGATTAATAATGAACCAAAATTTAGATTGATTAATTATCATGCAAAGGAATGATTACATACGGGCCGAATAATCCAATACATAAACAATCATGCAAACTAAATACTCCCTTCGTCCCTGATCTGATATATAGGTTTATGGAAAAGTGATATGAGTTTTAATAAAATTGAAATGATTATAGTGTTGAGAGAAAAATTGCCTCACTTCCTAAAATGAGACGTATATTAATTCGGATGAGATCCTCTATACCAAAAATTGTGTGCCACTCTGTGTACCACTATTAATTTCACTATTTTTAATAATTATTTTTTGTAGAATAAAAATTTATTATTATATAATATATTATGATTAATATTTATAATAAAAATTAAAATTTTAAAATATATATACAATGATTTTGGAATATTTAGGTTAAAAAAATACTTATTTTGGTTGACTATTCAAAAACCATGGTATATAATTTTTTTAAAATTATAATTTTTTACTATAATATTAATCATAATATATTATATTATATAATAATAAATTTTTATTCAAAAAAAATAATAATTAAAAATAGTGAAATTAATAATGACACACAGAGTGACCCACGATTTTTGGTATAGAGGGTCCCATCCAATATCAATTAGGATGTTAAGAATAAAAAAATATACTGCTTTTATTATAAATGAGATGAGCAATATTTTTAGACGGAGAGGAAAAGGAAAAATGAACCAATATAGATTTATTTCAGTTTTGGAAGATATTGATGGTTTCTGCTTGTGCAGGTTACATTTTGCGGGCATGCAACTCTAGCAGCATCCCATTTCATTTTGCTGCGCATTTTGCCCAAATGCGACGCCGTCGAGCTATCGACCACCGCCGGCATCCTCACCGCCCGGAAGGTTCCAGAACCTTCCGCTCCGCCGTCGTTCTCGATCGAGCTCGACCTCCCCGCGCTGCCGTTGGAGGATTTCGCGCCTCCAGATCTGTCGCAGATCCAGAAAATGCTCAACATCGCTTCTAATTCTATCGTCGAGATTAAGAAGACAATCCGCGAAAATTACCTCCTGGTTTTCCCCCTCTCTCTGAATCTCCCTCTCTAGATCTCATAATTGCAGAATTGAAGTTTAATTTGGCGATTTTGGTTAGGTTGTGGTTGAATCTGGGGAAGCTGTTAATGGCGTCGAGGCGGAGTTCGATGCGATGAGAAGGTTTCCTGCGCGAGGGATCATCGTCACCGGAAAAGCGCCTCCGGAGTCGGAATTCGATGTCTATTACCGTTTCTTTTGCCCTAATTTTGGCGTTGAGGAGGTTAGTTTTTTGTTGGTGAAGTAAATTGGGTGAAAATTTAGGAGTGATTAGTTGATTGTTTTATTGAGTGCTAATCGTTGATTACTGATTAGGATCATGTCTGTGGAAGCGCTAATTGCGCCTTGGCATCTTACTGGTCACAAAAATTAGGCAAAAACGATTTTGTTTCATATGCAGTAAGCTTTCACTCTGTTTTTTTTTTTTTTTCCTGGAATTCTCTCTGTGATGATGATGATGATGATGATGATGATGATGATGATGAATCAGGCATCGAAAAGGAGTGGAGTGATTAATGTGCATTTGGATGAGAAGAAGGAGAGAGTGTTGATTAGGGGAAGAGCAGTTGCTGTAATGGAAGGCTCCATTTTGGTGTAGAACTCATATTTGAATATTTGATCTGTAAAATTAGAATTCAACATTTGAGTAAAAAATTATACTAATCCATAGCATGTCTTATCTAAAAAAAAAAAAAAAAGTAAATTGGTATTGGATTGTAAACTTAAATAAAATACTATAAATAGTCTAGATAAGCTAATTATTTAGTTATGGAAGTTGAGATTTTTATATGCAGCGCACCTGTAATGAAATTTTTATGCTTTCGCGGCAATTTGATGTTTATGGGATTTCTACTTAATAAATGTTAGATCTGTGATTCAAATGTTATTGATTCTTTAATCACCAAAAAAAAAAGAAGGATTAAACATTTTGAATTGAAAAAAAACACTATATTCACAAACCATAGTATAAAAACATGATATATCAACTATTTTTGGGTATTAAATCTCAAATTTACCTTTCATGAAATTGATTTAATATTAAAAAAAAAAAAAGCCAATGCATGATGCATCCCATTGCATACACACACACACATATAAAAATGTAGGATTAAAGAAATTTATTTAAACATAGTAAAAAGACTAATTTCTCCCTGATTCAGTTATTCAGTCTTCCGCTGACAATTTATTTACTTAAAAATCAACTAATATTATAAGCTCGAATCCTTTGTCGTCAAGAAATGAGCTGCCATTTTTGTGGCGACGAAATTTGACTAATCCATTTCTCAAGCTCAAAGTTTGACTATGGCGAAGAAACCAGTCAGATACTGCGTGGTAGCTAATCAAATCTCCATTTCTGCTCATATACTCAATCAAACACATTCGAATTCAGTAAATGAGTGTAAAAATCGAAGCTAACTCGGTGCTTGAATTAAACAGGTGGATGCATTTACCGATTCGGCATTCAAGGGGAATCCGGCGGCGGTGTGCCTGCTGGAGGAGGAGAGAGACGAGGAGTGGCTGCAGGCGGTGGCGCGTGAGTTCAACATCTCCGAGACCTGCTACCTGACTCGCATCTCCGCCGCCGCTGGAGCCTCCCCGGCCTTCCGCCTCCGCTGGTTCACCCCTGTCGCTGAGGTTCGTGCAATCGCTTCCGCGTGCTGTTCTATTTCTTAATTCAATTATCTCTCGAGTATTTAGCATCGATTGCGAGATTGATTTACTGATTATGAGGTGTTTCGAGCAATGTTTATGTGCTAATTTGTGATTGCTTAGTAGCTTATCAAGTTTGAGATGCAATCGTGTTGATTAATCTCGAGCATCAGTTCATAATTTCGCTTTTGCCTACTGTATCAAGTTTTTAGCATCGATTGCCAGATTGATTTGCTGATTATAAGGTGTTCCGAGCAATGTTTATGTGTTAATTTGTGATTGTTTAGTAGTTTATCAAGTTTGAGATGTAATCGTGTTAATTAATCTCGAGCATCGGTTCATACTTTCGGTTTTGCCTACTGTTTTCCTAATTCAATTATTCCTCCAGTTTTTAGCGTATATCGCCAGATTCATATCCTGATTACAATGTTTCCTGAGCAATGTTTTGTGTTAATCTTGTAATTAGTGTATCAAATTTGAATAACTGCATTTTGAGATGTAATCATGTTGATTAATTTTTTTTAGAATTGGTTGAATCAGTGAACCAAGCTGCAAATACGATTGCTCCATAAGCTCGTGATGATATTAGGTTGAAGATCCAATGCCTTTTATGTAGGTTAATCATATAGTCACTTTGAAAGTATTCTGAGAAGTTTTTGATTTGGTTTTAAAAGAGTTAACACATAAATTGCTGTTTATGTTCATGCTCCACTTATAAGTACCATCTAGTTTCATCATTCTTCGACTGAATATCAGCACATTTTGTTTTAGTTGAACAATTGAATGATTTTGATGGTGTTTCGAGTTTGATTACAATTGGAGTAGCAAGAACAGGCTGTTAAGTAACTGCTCGTTTGCAGGTCAAGCTTTGTGGACATGCAACTTTGGCCGCCGCTCACTTTCTCTTTTCATACGGCTTGGTGAACTCTGATACGATCGAGTTCTCAACCCTTTCTGGGATTCTGACAGCAAAGAGAGTCCCGGACACCAAATTGTCAGGTTCATCCATATCCGAGAATGGTAATACGCCTGATGGCTTCCTTGTTGAACTGGATTTCCCAGTTGTCCCCATAGCGGAATACGATGCTGCTGCTGATATTTCAACTATTTGCAAAAGCATCAACGTTGCTTCTGTCGATGAGATCCACAAAACAACTACCTCGGATGATCTCCTTGTGAGTATTCCATTTCATTGCTATATCAATGCATAATCTTTCTGTTGACTGATCTGTTATGGAAGTGAATTTCTTGAAGATGTTGGAAGGTATGGTTGAAAACAATGAAAAGATTGAAACTCGTTTCGTTTTGGCAGGTCGTGCTACCATCTGCAAAGGCGATTGTAGACATGGAACCCAATTTTGATGTGATTTGTAAAGGCCCTGGCAGGGGAACAATTGTTACTGCGCTTGCTCCCGCCGGCTCAGGATTCGATTTTTTCAGCCGCTTTTTCTGCCCTAAGCTCGGGGTGAACGAGGTAACATGCTTATCTCGTCATTTGAAACATCTTCATATCCATCCTTGTTGGTTTTAATGAAATCTCACTACTTTTACCATTCCACGACGTCGTTTCTTGCACACGTCTCCCTTTAGATCTTGCTAGACAGACATTCAGTGCTGAAATTACAAATCTACAGTGATAATTCAGAAATGAACAGCATCGTGATCTTTACAGTAGGATTATTTTCAGCATACTTGAACGATTTTGTTCATATTTGTAGGATCCGGTATGTGGAAGCGCACACTGCGCGTTGGTGCCCTACTGGAGCAAGAAGCTGGGGAAACACGACTTCGTCGCGTATCAAGTAAATATTAGCTCTCAGTCGTACTCGCATAAACTTATGCCCTTCACATTTCACAACCCTAATATTGTGCTCTTGAATTAGGCATCGCCACGAAGTGGCATTCTAAATCTGCATTTTGACGAGGAGAATCAGAGGGTGTTGCTTCGGGGCCGAGGCGTCTCGGTGATGGAAGGCTCCCTTCTGGTCTAAATTAGAGCCTCACCGGATATAAGCTTCTTGGTGTCTACTCTAATATTTTTACCGTCCCATTCGAAATGTCTCACTTTCCAATTTGGTACGTACGATCCATTTGAAATGTCTCATTATTGTGTTGTGTGTAGATTGCTAGTGCCAGTCGTGGTTATTTTTTTCTTTATCTTTTTGATCTTGTTTATTGCATCTTATGATCGTATAACATGTGAGTTGTGACACAAATATAAATCAATTTATAGGCGACTCTCTTCGGTCTTCTCCTTCACTGCTGTATCAATTGAAATAAAGTCACTCTACAGGATGATGCCACAATAATACTAATCAATAAAATTTTTAAGAACCCGACATCAGTGCCTAAGGTGGCATTTGTTACTCAAGATTAAAAGAGCCCAAGATTATTCAAGATTAAATTATCCCGAGCCCATTAAAATTTTATAAGCTGAAAATTCAATAGGAAAAACACCTTGGGAAAAGAGTGTTCGGTTTAAAGTACAATTATAGAACGTATCCTCCAGATCTGACATTTTCAAATATGTTGTCTTGAGCTTTGGATATGGTGTTCATAGGTCAATTGTTTAACATTGGATCTGCTCAATCGGGCCTTGGATATGACTTCTTATTCCTTAGCTCTGACGAGCTAACTCAACCCTGATATTTAGCACTGACATTAAATCTGTCTTCCATGCCTATTTCCTATTATATCGAATAATAAGCCCTTAGCGGGTCAATCAATATAATTAAGGGTAAATAGTCTGTAAATTGCTGAACTTTACCCAAATTCTCATTTTGCATACCAGCTTGAAAATCCGCGTGTAAATTGCTAAACTTTCAATTTATTCTCATTTTGCAACCAATGTTGACTTCCAGCGAAGCCAATGCTGACATGTCTCTCCGAAATTCCTATTTTTTGAATGTCGATCGACAACTAATACGATGTCACATTTAATCACACACGAGCCCAAAATTAGGGCTCCAAGAAGACGTAGAGGCAAAAAAAACGCAGGTTGAAGCAAGAATGTCGAAAAAGATTAAATAGAAGATTGATAATTTTAAAGGATAAACGACGTTGTTTCATTAATTAAATGTGACGTCGTATTAATCGTCGGGTGATATTGAACACGTAGAAATTCCGGAAAGTCGTGTCAACATTGGCTTCGTTGGAAGTCAACATTGGTTGCAAAAACGAGAATAAATCGAACGTTTTAGCAATTTACACATAGATATTCAAGCTGGTGTGCAAAATGAGAATCCGGGCAAAGTTCAGCAATTTACAGGCTCTTTCCCCTATAATTAAATATATAATTCGAATAAATGGACTTTGGGCCTTTTTTATTTGGGCCTATAAAAGAGGATGCACAAAACCGTCCACATTATATGGCTCATTGGTTCTCAATCAAAATGTATTACTAATATATTTAATTAAAATTTCTTAATATCAAATTTTGAACTTAGTAGTTAGTTTAATTAGATTCAATCTAATATTAATCAAAATAAAATCATAAGTAAAAGGAAAGGGGCCGGTGACATCCATGTAGAATTATGGCCCAACCTCGAAATTTCTCAATGGGCTTGAGCCCAAATATTAGTGAGAAGGCCCATTTATCACAAAAGGCCCAAATACTACTTAACGGTAGATCTTTAAGATTTTTCATTTTAGTATAAGCGCCACTGCGAAAACCCTCCCCCTTTCTGCTGAAGGCGCTCACTTTTTTTTTTGAACAAAACCCTAATTCTCCGGCAACTCTCGCTCGCGAAGATGAAGCTCGTCAGGTCAGTTTCTCCTCCTCCTACTATGCTAACGCGCTTTGATTCGTTTGTTTCACGGTCAACTTATGGTTAATGTATGGCTTATTGCTGTGATTCGAGCAGGTTTTTGATGAAATTGAACAACGAGACCGTCTCGATTGAGCTAAAAAATGGCACCGTCGTCCACGGCACTATAATCGGTTCGTCATTCTCTCTGTGCCTCGTTCATTCATTTTTCTTTTTTACGTCTTTGATTCAAAAATGGCGCCGTCGAGAAATTTTCATTTTTAATAAATGAAAAATTAACTTTTAGTTCCTAAGTTTTCGGTAAATTTTCCTGCAGCTGGATCCTTTTTCAAGTTTGTTTGGAGAGTGTTGTTGGAAGATAGCTTGTTCTGCAATTAGGTTGGGGAAAATAGTTAACTCGAGTAAACTTGCTAGGTTTCGGTGTCAATAGTGAATTTGTATAGCAATTTTGGTTACTAACTTGTTGAAAGGCAACTTAGGCATGATTGCTAGAATTAGGTGATAGCCATTTCTAGGTGTTGGAAGTCAATTTGTGTAGTATTATAGTAAGTTCTTGTAAACCATATTGAGTACTTACGAAATGGCCTCAATCGAAGCAATAGAAATTGTCCTTTACCGAAGCAATAAAAGACATGTTATGGCTTATGACTTATCTCAATATGGGAACATTTCAAGTAGGCCCTATTTTCTTTCTGCATTCCTATTGTTGAATGCTTTTAAACTATATCTTCAGTTTGTAAGTTATGACTCTCATGTTTTACTGTGGGATACATCTTGAATTTCAAGTGTGACAAGAATATTTGTCGTCGACGCAATGGATTTGTCAAGTGATTAAAATTTTAAGTCCGTGCTGTTCCACCTGCAAATTTTATTCACACATCTGCTCTAAGTTGATCTGCTTTTCATGATTTGCTTAGCTCTTTATTGGTTGTAGCTGAAATGTATTTATACTTTGATGAATTGTTTTGTTCTTGGGTTTGTATAAACTGCGTTGTATAGTCTGCAGTCTGCACTATAACGGTAGACTAATTAGTTGAAAAATGTCTTTAAGCAGAATACAAATTTGCCCTACGGGTTTAAAAAATATAGAAAGTTAAACTCCAGTTTCTAACTCTAATTGTTCCGTTTTATAGGTGTCGATATCAGTATGAATACTCACTTAAAGACCGTGAAGCTTACTCTGAAGGGAAAGAATCCTGTCACTATGGACCACCTGAGTGTGAGGGGTAACAATATCCGTTATTACATCCTTCCCGACAGTTTGAATCTCGAGACGTTGCTTGTGGAAGAGACACCTAGGGTCAAGCCGAAGAAGCCCACTGCAGGTATGGGATTACTCATCGTAGCTCTCAGTTCAATTGCAGTTTTTCTTCTTATTCTACTAGTGTATTCAATCTTCTATTCTCTATGTTTCCAGGAAGAGCTGTGGGACGTGGTAGGGGCCGTGGTCGTGGGCGCGGGCGTGGTAGAGGCCGCTAAGTATCGTTCCCATCATCTAATTTTTTTGCTGGCCCTTTGTTATGTAAACATCTGTATTAAGAACTGAACTAGCTAAATGACTTGAATATGATCAGTGAGTTGTTTACAGGTAGAGATCATTTCACTCTTAATGACCTGACCTATTCCAGGTTCGGCCTAATTGAGATCATGTATGTCTTTCTCGTTTCGTGACTTGTGTTTTGATGATTCGATGTCTATCTCGTGCCAATCATAATTCCATGTCCAACTTCCATCTGCTCTAACTCCCATGATGTATATTCTGCAGTTATTTTTTTTCAGATTCCTAAATTATATGATTTGATGTTGACTGAATATAGCTAGGGGTCTAGGGATTTAGCAGAGACCTAGGATATGTAGCAGATGAACATGTTTTGTTATTTGTATTTTTTTCTATATATGTAGATTTGGATGAAGATGATTTTGAGGGAGGTTTAAAGTAGGTGAGCTGTTGAGATGTGACGATGAATTAGTTGTATAAGTCAATCATATTATTATTATTATGATGATGATGATATTCATGTTTGGTCAAGGGTATCCATCGCAATTTGTTTGTGATCAAGGGTTTGTTATCGATTTTAAGATGTTGCCATCTCATAATTAATGCTCTTTCTGCTTAGGATAAGGCCTCTATTGTTTAGCCAAATTCTAGCCTTTTCCATGAGCTACTTGATTTTTTTGATTTATTTTAATAAACAGTGTCGAAAGTCTTTTATTTTTACTTTTGATAAATTGTCGATTGTGTATGGTTGATACGAGAATAGAATATATTAGTAACAAGGCTTTTAGTTATAAATTCCTTGCTATAGATGTTATGCCAAGAATCTAACCGTTGAATATTGTATTGTTTCAAGATTTAGCATTTGTTCTATTTCTAAACATAATCGTTCAAGAAAGAGAATATCAATATTTAGCTCATGTAGTTACCAGTTCTTATTATTGTATCCGTTTACTTTTTTAAGAAAGAAATTGAGTTTGTACTCTTTTATGTACGTTAAATTGCTAATCAAGAACAAAAATGTAATTTTAATATAAATGATGATGGTATCTAGCTCTTACAACTGTTTAAAGTTAAAAGTATATTCCGATACATTATTACATTTTAACAATTATTACTCGATAGTTGAAAAATTGCAGTTTATAGAATTAAAATTTGGACTTCTAATCATCTACCTTTTACATCTGTCATTGTATGGGGAATGTCTAGGTTTAGTAATGTTAATAAATGAAAACTAAAAAATTCTAGTAATATGGTTATTTCAGAAAAAATAAAAGCAAATTCTAGTATGGTTCAATGCACATGTAATGTATTTTTTATTTTCATGGAACACATGGATTGTATTTAGTTATTATGCTAAAAGTGGAATCAATCATCTTAAAATTTTGTACTTATATTTGATTATTATTATGTTTGTCAAACCAAAATTAAATTGAATAATAATAATAATAATAATAATAATAATCAAATTGATAGCAAAAAAATATAGTCCAGACAAAATTGAATTCGTTCATAGTAAAAATCGTCGTGGGGTCCACCAAATTTCCTTCTGGAAGCCTTACGTGTGAAGATTAGAAGCAGAGAATGCAAAGTACATCTTCTCAATTCCATTGTTTTTAAATCTTCCTACCAAAAAAAAAATTCACAGTCACACACAGAGAGAAATTACAAAATTAAATACCCAAAACAATAAATTGGGGCCCGACAAAGCAGAAGATCTTCGGCAGAGAAAAAAAATTTTAATGGAGATTTTTGGAGTGTGACCGTTTTGACCCTTAAGCCGCGCAGATTATAATCCCCTTTATCTTATTTGCTTGCTCATAAAAAATTCAGCAGTAAAAGGCGATTCAGGAAACTAGGGTTATTATATTCCAATTCAGGTGCGATTCTTTTCCTCCATTTCACTCTTTCATGTTTTCGTCGAGATTTTGTCGAATTTTGCGTTTTTAGTTTGTGAATTTGGTTTCAATGGCATTGGAGAAATGAGATTTTGGGAGTAGTTTTATGTTGCCCAGTTTTGTTGTGTGGGTGGGATTTTGACCTAATATGATTTTGTTTTAGAATGAGGAAGTTTTGTTGCTATTTATTTTGCTTAGTATTTTCAAAATTAGCGTGTTCTGGCTCTAGAAGATGATGGAGTGAGTTTGCAGTAGAAATGGAATAAAGGGGGATTTGGAATTGGAATTTGAGCCCTGAGATTTTGTGTAGCTGTGGAAAAATTTGCTTGAATAAATTGGGAATTCAGTTATGTAATGGAGTAAATTTCTTGAATAAAACATTCAGTTATGTAGTAGTATGAGTTTAAAATGGGAATTCTTGTCGATAAAGTTGAATCTTCCTTGAATAAATTGAGCTAAATTTACTGGCGAAGTTGAGGTTTTTTGTTGATGGGTCAATTACATTAGCAGCCATTTCTGGATTTGTTCATTGTATCTTAAATATATTATCCAAAATCTTGGTACTCTGGCTTGGTTTTTGTATGTAAAACTGCAAAATTAGATTTTCTGATCATGGATTAATCAGTTGGAGATCTTCTTTTTCCATAAGTAACTTTTCTGAGAAAAAATTTTACCCTCATTTTAGATCTCTGGGGAAACTAACTCGGGCTCGGCCATCATCAATAGGGTTAGAAAGAACTTGATGTTATAGCTTATTAGTTGGCGGAACGAGGGGCATATTATACAATCTCCATGGGAACGATGCATAAAACCAGTATAAGGTGTTTTAAGGCTTCGTGCGTAACCAGAAGATATTTTTCCTAATCGTTAACAATTTTTCGAGCAATAAACTGTTTCACGGCTTCATTACCTTGCTAATTTTGTGTTATATGAATTGGCTGCAAAGTGAGAAAAGGATCGAGAGTGGGGCTTGGCGTTGGTTGCTAAATTATACCTCAAAAAAGGGTTGAATGGCTTTTTCGTCGCTTGAGTAATTTATTTTGTGCCTTCTCTAATATTACCTCACCTTCATAGTTTTCCATTCCGTTTTCAGATGGTGAAAGAAATTTAAAAATGTCGGTTTCATCACTTGATAGTATGGCTTCATTGAGCAGCGATCTTTGCTATGACATACTAAGGCGCCTCGATGGTGCTACTTTGGCCATTGCGGCCTGCACTTGTGCTGCATTCTCTTCTATCTCGAAAGAAGAGAGGCTGTGGGAAGACGTTTGCTCTTCCATGTGGCCTTCGACGAACACCAACGACGTAAAAAATTTGATCTCTTCAGTCGGTGGATTCAAGAAGTTTTACGCCGATTGCTTTCCCCTCATAGTAAACAAGGAGGTCCCCGAATTTCACTGCAACGAGTACTACGATTACCCCCAAGAATGGACAGAAGCCGACTACTATGGCGACGAGGACGAAGTCGAGAACATGTCGCCGTCGGACTTCGTGTCCATCGTGGACATCAGATACAGAGAGAAGACGATTTTCTCGAAAGTCCTCTGGGGGATACCCTATGCGAATGGTTCCACCGGTTGGTTCTACAATTGCCCTTTCCGCATCGATCTTCTGGCAAATGCGACGAGGGACGACGAGCAAGCGGACGACGTCGTCCTCTCGCTATCCGACGGCCTGCCCCCGAGCTGGTCGATCGAGAGGGAGAGGAAAGACGGGAAGCTCTGGCACGAGCTCCGCGATGGGATCAGGCTTAGTTGGATTCTCGTAAACACAAAGACGAAGAAGGCCGCCAATCTCTCGAGCTGGAGCCCTATCGGGGGGCAGAGACATTGGCCGACCGACAAGGATTTCTTGATACGATTCGGCTCGATTCTCCCGGCTAAAGACATCCTCCCCTGTCAAGTAGTCGAGTGCATTCTCATCATGAAGTTCAAGGTTGTTGCCGAGGATGGAAATGGGTCCCACATGTCTCTAAAATTGTCGGAGCTCAGTATGCAGCTCGGGGACATGGAGGGCTCTCACGTCAACGGGAGAAACAGCCTGCTCGTTCTCAAAGAGGCGCTCAACTGCCCGAGGAGCAAGAACTACAGCGAGGCGCTCGAGTCGTGTCACTTGTACTCGAGAGTGCAGAGCGCGCTCAAGGAGGAGAAGATGAGGTACGAAAACAGGTTAGATACGCTTTGGATTTTAGGAAGTATCGCTGCTTGCGCCACGTTTTGTTTATACTGTCTGTGAAAATATATATCCCCTACGGCTTGAATGTTATGCGACGCAGTTTTGTTTTTGCACAGATTGTCTGTAGTATGTTTATCTTCTCCCCTTAGCACACGATGGGACCGTTGTACGTTGCTTGTATAGTGAGGCGACGAGTAAATTGTCTTCGACTGGCTTTACATCGTTCAAAAGAGTTGATCAAATGCTCCCTAGTCGACGTTTTCTTCGATAGGCTTGTTGATTTGTGCAGTGATTGTTCATATGCTTAAGTTATAATGCTCGTGGTTTTGATCTTCATATGATTTTTTGTTCGATTCTTGCAAATGTTTTTGGTTTTGATGAAAATGGATACATGTGAAAATGTTGATTTGAATATGGATGTGATTTGGGAAAATGGGGGAAATTCTATTATGAATTCAGGGAAATAGAAGAGCATATCTTAATCTTAATATATCAAGTTGTGAAGTTCATTTTACTATAATAAATGAGGTGTGTGTGATGAATGAATGAGTAAATGACACTGTTAATATAATTACTATGTGGTAGTCTTTTATTTGGAATTATTTGACACAGAAGAAGTAATCCCAAAGTGATCATCTATGGTTTCCAAATATAAATGATGTACATTATTTCTTTAATTCCTGGTTACCAAATAAATGTGAATTATTCAGGTTATCTATCTATTTCAACTGTTTAGCTAATAAATGTAAATTATTCAGGTAATCTTTCGAAGTAGTATCTTATCTTAAGTATCTTTCTATTTTTATTTTATTTTTGGAGTTGTATATAATATTGTTTTTAATTCCAATCTGTTTTTATTTTACTTTGTTCGTATATTTTCGACAAGGGATCGTAAACGTCACTCAAATTTTAAATTATTCGGACATTTTTGCTACATTTTTCTCGAATTTGTAAATAAAATAAGATAATATCAGAGTATGACACGGAATTATAAGAATACGAAATGTAATTTAATTGCTAAGATGCTTTATCTTTTTAGCAAATATATTGAGAATTCGACTAACTCTGTGTCAATGTGAGTTATAATTAATAAAAAAAAAAAAGCAAAAGATTGAGAAATAGACTTACAATCGCAAAAATTGCCAACAGTAAATAATGCAGAAATAATGGGCTGCGAAATCGAACAATTTTATTTTGATTGGATATCAAACAAAATTTAAAACACCTTTTCCCAAGTCCCCCCCTTAAAAAAAAAAAACAGGAAAAGTGAACAAAAAAATATACTATATTTTTAAGCAAATTAATTGGAATTATTTCAATCTTTCAACTTCAGAATGTTACTTAGGATTTGGGGTTGGTTAAAAGTCTAAAATTGGCATAATCTAGCACGTACACTTATTAGTATATTAAAATTAATCGCTAATCGACACGTTTAAGGTTTTAATCATAATGGGGAAACATTTAGGAATTATAATATGGTATTATATGAGATTAGGCGTCGGTGGATATATAGAATAATAATGGAATTTATTTAGTATTATTATAGTGCATTGTACATGGGTTTAGGACAGTGCATGTGAAATAATTGTTTCTCAAAAGTCAAATATTTTTGCTGTTAATTTAGTAGGTATAATGTTGCATCACCCCACTAAATGTGCACGATATATTTGTCGAAATAATAAATCAATTTACATATATATAGCCATATAGGTCAACATTTAATTGATAATTAATAAATTAAAGGAAAGGATTGAGTCTCAATTATTCAAAATTTGTATGATAAAGGGGCTTTACATGCCTAACCAAAAAGGGTCAAATAGTAGATATGAAAATATAGTTGAGAAAAATAAAACAAATAATTTAAAGTTAGGACCTTCCTATTCATAACTCTCAATTTTATATTAAGGTAAATAGCCTTTTTGCCCTTATAGTCCCCACTACATTAAAAATCATAATAATAAAATAATATATAGCCCCATTCCACGTCACCTTCTTTGAATTAAAAAATGAAAATAAAATACCACCGAATTATATATGGTTTATTGAGAATTCCACATCGAACAATTATGAGTGTCAAATTCATAATGTCAAATATTTCGAAGCCTCCATTGGCAAAATAATTACTCAATTGACGTGATATTATTGTCCAATATGTCTTTTAGTAGAAAACAAATAAAAAAAAAATCCCTTATTTGTTCTTCTCGTAACATTTAAATGAAAAGAATTAATAACATTCATTCATTTAACATCTATTACAATTAGTTGACCCCCCAAAAAAACATCTATTTAGATTGCATTTAAATTTTGTGACACAAGAATTTCACGTGTTGGCAACATGTCACACTTCGTAGCCAAAACCCCACAATTCTCACACCTTTCCTCAATTCTCTCTCACACTTTTTTCACTTGCAATGGGCTTAGATTCATCAATTTCCAAATTTCTTCTTTTGTACCACAATTTTATGACTTTATACTTTTCATTTCTTTTGTAGCAAATTTGCCACACATAAATCAATTGAATCGTCCATATGGGCCTATCTTTTTCCATTTTTTGATTCAATGTTTAGAAGTCTTACTCCTATATGAAATCTTTAAACAAACACTAATATATGTGTTAATTATGTGTGTATGCTTAATGGTGGGGGGTGATGCTCGAGCTAAAAGGTTTCGATAACCAGTCCTCCGTAACGCGATCTTTAAAAATTTCTATATTATATCTATAAAAATAAAATAAAAAATATCCTTGTTAATCATATACTATTATGCACCCAATTTTCAATATTTTTCTAAAAATATCCCAAACTTACATTTCCAAAAATAAAATCCCCAATTTCTAACTTTATCCACAAAATATCTCTTGTCACAAAATTCAACCGCGGATAATGAGTCTTCTTAGATGGATTATGAATTAACTCGGGTATATTTGTTTCATAAAAAGACCCAAAATCAGGATATAAAGCATCGGATAGGATCCTCTATTCCCAATTCTTTGTGTGCCACCGTGTGCCACTATGAATTTCGATAGTCTTAATAACTTTTTTTTGTAAAATAAAAATTTATTATTATATAATATATTATGATTAATATTTATAGCAAAAAAAATAAAATTTTAAAAAATCATATACTATGATTTTGGAAAAATAAACCAAAATAAGTACTTTTTAAAATCTAAATATTCCAAAATCGTGGTATATGATTTTTTAAAATTATATTTTTTGCTATAAATATTAGTCATGATATATTATGTAATAATAAATTTTTATTTTACAAAAAAAAATAATTAAAATTATCGAAATTCGTAGTGACACACGGTGACACAAGAAGAATTGGAACAGAGAATCTCATCCGATAAAACATGAATAACTCTTAATATTTCCATATATATAGAATTACGAAATCTTAGCCGAAACCCAAAATAACGCTTATATTCAAGAATCAAGATTGGATTTTTATTCCAAAAATCAAACGCATTTATCTCAAAATGCTAAATGGGGACACAAAAATGGAAAGAATTGCGGCGTGAGCTCTAAATTCACAAAAATTGTACAAAACCACTTTTGCCATGAATGTCTGTCTTAGTGCTCTCTCTCTCGTCCCCACCACTCTCTCTCTCTCTCTCTCTCTCCATTAATAAATCAAACTGGTTGAATCCACTCCTTTTGCAGTTTGGTCCACAATCATCTCTCTCTCATCATCTCAATTTCTTGTTCTCTTCTGCCATTCACACACACACACACACAGAGAGAGAGAGAGAGATAATAAGCACAGACCATCCAATCAAAATCCTCTCTGCTCTGTACGGTGCAATACAGACACTACTAAAAAAAAAAACCAATTTTTGTTTTTAACAAAGAAAAGAAAAAAGAGAAATGACCCACATAGATTTTGTGAGGAGATTGAAGCTATTGAGGGCTCAAGAGCCCACTCCAGCATCAGTTCTGGGATTCTTCCTCTTGGGTCTCTGCTTAATCTCCTTTTTTCTACTTGTAGACTACAGAATCATCAATGGGCAGCTGCTATTTGGGGGCGGCTGGTTGAAGCCTATCCATGAAGGGAGAGTGGGGTTTCTTGAAAATGGTGGTGAAGAATGTGATGTGTTTAGGGGGGATTGGGTGTGGGATGAGAGCTACCCTCTTTACAAATCAAGAGATTGCATGTTTCTTGATGCTGGATTTCGATGCTCTGAGAATGGGAGGCCTGATGATTTCTACACCAAGTGGCGTTGGCAGCCCCAAGATTGCATTTTGCCCAGGTTTTGGATTGTTTTTCTTCAGTTGCTTCTATGTGGGAGTGAATCAGTTTCTTGATTTCTTGAAGATTGAGTTGTGTGTGTGTGTGTGTGATGGAGTGGGAGTTTCTTGAATTGTTTTCTGGAGTCCTTTTGTGGGTATGAATCAGTTTCTTGATTTCTTGAAGATTGAGTTTTGTGTGTGTGTGTGTGTGTGTGTGTGTGTGTGGGTGTGTGTGTGGGAGGTGAAGTTGATGTTTTTCTTGTTTTAGCAATGGATTTTAAATGATGGGGTTTGATGATATTGGGAATTGAATGAGATGGGTGCTGTGTTATTTGGGTTTTATGTGGTGTAGTTATTGTGGGTATGGATCAGTTTCTTGATTTTTTGAAGATTGAGTTTTTTTTTGTATGTGTGTGTGTGTGTGTGGGTGTGTGTGTGATGGAGTGATTTCTTGAATTATTTTGCAGTTGTTTTCGTTTTTTGGAGTTTTTTTGTGGGTGTGAATCAGTTTCTTGATTATTTTTTTTAAAGATTGAGTTTCTGTGTGTGTGTGTGTGTGTGTGTGTAATTGTTGTTTTTCTTGTTTTAGCATATGGATTTTAAGTGATGGGATTTGATGATATTGGGAATTGAATGAGATGTTTGTTGTATTATTTGGAGTAATTGTGGTGTAGTTATTGTGGGTATGAAACAGTTTCTTGATTTTTATGATGGAAAGAGAAAAAAATTGATGTTTTTCTTGTTTCAGAGGCAAATTGAATGAAAAATGTGAAGAAAGATGAAGTATTTTGTTGGGAGTTACATAATTGTCAAAATGGGACAGAATTATTGGAGAAAACAATACATTGAGTTTTCAACTGCAAATTGAGAGAATGGAGTTGTACTTGTATCCAATTTCAAAAATTTACTCTATATTTTAATACCAAAATTTTAGTTATAGTTAAAAATCAAAATTTGGGCATACTTCGGGTAGTGGAAAGAGATTTTTTTTTTTTTTTTTTTAATGTTTTTTTTCTTGTTTCATAGGTAGAATATATACACTCTGAGATTAAATAGTGCAAATTGAACGAAGAATGTGAAGAAAGATGTGATCTTTTGTTAGAGTCACATATTGTAAATTGTAATTATCAAAATGGGCCAATTGAGTTTTCAACTTGCAAAGATTGAGACAAATGGGCTTTTTAGTAGTCCCATTTCATATCACTCTTTTTTTTTTTTTTTCTTGTTGATTGATTCTTGATATATTTTCCTGCATATTCCCATTGATTAAAAGAGTTTATCTTCTTGATTCTTGGTTTGCAGATTTGATGCAAAAGTGATGCTGCAAAAATTACAAGATAAAAGGCTGGTTTTTGTTGGAGATTCAATTGGAAGAAACCAATGGGAATCACTTCTTTGCATGTTGTCTTCTGCAATTCCAAACCAAACTTCTATATATGAAGTGAATGGCAGCCCCATCACGAAGCATTCGGGCTCGTTGATCTTCAAGTTCCCCGATTTCAACTGCACCGTCGAGTACTACCGGGCCCCGTTCCTCGTGCTGCAGAGCCGGGCGCCTCCGGGCTCGCCCGAGAAGGTGAGGATGACCCTCAAGCTCGACCAGATGGATTGGAGCTCCGCCCGGTGGAAAGGGGCCGATTTGCTCGTTTTCAACACCGGGCATTGGTGGAACTACGAGAAGACCGTCCGAGGGTACGCCTCGTTTTAGTACATCTGGTGGATTAGCTTGCATTATTTTTATCAATCTGACTGCTAACGGCTCTGGTATTGCCTTATCAGGGGTTGTTACTTCCAGGAAGGGACGGAGATCAAGCCCGAGATGAGCGTGAGGGACGCGTTCCGACGCTCCATCAAGACTCTGTCGGACTGGATAACCCGCGAAGTGAACTCGTCCAAGACCCATCTCGTGTTCCGAGCCTACGCCCCCGTCCATTTCAGGTAACCCTAGCTAGAGTCTGTTTGATTCAGTCTGATAGTCTGGATAGATAAAAATAACAATATACGATTACGAACAAATTGAACAATTTTGAGCTCGTTTAACCAGGGGCGGAGACTGGAGGAACGGCGGGAGCTGCCATCTCGAGACGCTCCCCGACTCGACCACGCCGGCCTCGTCCCCGGAAGCAGAGTACTTCGAGTTCAAAACCGTGGCCGACGGCCTATCGGAGCATCTGAGAAGTGGGAATGTGGAGTTACTAAATGTGACTGTGATGACTTCTCAGAGGAAAGATGGGCATTCCTCCTTGTATTATTTAGGTCCCGACGCCGGGCCGGCTCCGGTCCACCGGCAAGACTGCAGCCACTGGTGTCTCCCCGGAGTGCCCGACTCGTGGAACGAGCTCCTCTACGCTGCGTTCCTCAGACGAGATGCCCGTCGCCGTCGCGCCTGAGCCATTGATGATAACAAAACCACAGTTTTTCTTTTTTTTGTGAATGATTCTGTTTCAGTGCTTAAATATTTACAGCTAGTTAGAATAGAGCATTATATACAGAGATGTAAGGGTTAGGGTTTTTTTACGCGGGAAAATTGTAATTTAGGGCTCAATTTTTCAGCAAATTGTATAGATCAAAGCTGCGATTGTTCATTCTTATATTCACAAATCGAGACAGAGATGCAAAAGGTACCAAAATTGCACAAACATTTATGAGATAAGAGGAGATTTTTATTAATTTCAGATTGTGATTCAACTGAAATCTGCAAATTTCTCAGCATATACGCGGCAAAATTGAATTTAGGGCTCAAGTTTTCAGCAAATTGTACAAATCAAAGCTCCGATTGTTCTTTCTTATCTTCACAAATCGAGACAGAGATGCAAAAGAGGGATTTTTTTTTATTAAATTCAGATTGCGATTCAACTGAAATCGGGCAAAATTGACAAAATCAATCATCGAAAGGGTACTGTTCATATCTAATTAGACAATCGTAGAGCTCACCGCGGCCGCCGATCCGGCCGTCGCAGCCGCCGAGCATGGCGGATCTGGCGGCGGCGAGGCAGCCGGCGCAGTCGGAGCTCGACAGAGTCTGGTTGCAGGCGGCGTGGCCGTAGGCGAAGGCGTTGGGGAAGGGGGAGATGTTGCGGTAATCGTAGCTCCGCCGCGACGGCGTGGCGCTCTCCAATTCGGCGAGGACGTAGGCCAAGCTGATGGTGAAGGGGTCGCCCTTGGAGTAGGTGCCGGAGTTGCAGAGGACGCTCTTCACGGCGGTGTTGGGCGCCGCGGCGGAGATGCGGCGGAGAGAGAGGAGGAGAAGAAGAAGAATTGAGGCGAGAATTTGGGGGATTGGTTTCGCCATTTTTGGGGTTTATGTGGTGTGGTTGACTTGCTGTAGTGAAGCAGAGGTGTTTGTGAAAATGTTTCAATGAGATTTGTTGGATAATTCGCCCCTCTTTTTGGCGCTCTTTGTTTGTCTTTGTTTGCTTTGTCTCTATGCTGGAAAATGTGACAATTCGCATTTAGGTATATTTTATTTGAGGGATAAATGCAAATTAAATCACGAACTTTACCTGAAATTACAATTATAATACAATTTTTGAATCTTTGCAATTAAATATATGAACTTTCATTTTTTTTTGTAATTGGGACTCAAGTCATTTTTTCGGCTAACAAAAATCGAAGGGAAGCGCTGTCTGATATAATGGAGCGAATGATCGACATCGAGGCCTACATCAAAGTTGCAACAAGAAACGAGGTAGGTTGAGGTTCGATTTGACGAAGATTGAGACTTGGAAAATATGGCTTGAGCGAATGATCGATATCGAGGCCTACATCAAAGTTGCAACAAGAAATGAGGTAGGTTGAGGTTCGATTTGACGAAGATTGGGACTTGGAAAATATGGCTTGAGTTCCAATTGCAAAAAATTGAAAGTTCATGTATTTAATTGCAAAAATTCAAAAATCGTGTTATAATTGCAATTCCAGGTAGAGTTCGTGATTTAATTTGCATTTATCCCTTTATTTTATAACCTTGGTATGTTTAAATATTATAGTTGCGTCGTGTATATATATTGAACATAAAAGTGAAATATTAAAACTTAGTATAGAATCGAGGAAAGAAATTGAAATAAATTAAGACGAATAGATAATCATTTTCAATAAGCTATTATAGTGATTTGATCAGCAACATGATCGTTCATTTGTTGGCTCAATTTTACCCTTGGGATATCAAATTAATAACATTAATTGCATATTAGTATGATTTAATTTATTTTTGCAATTTTGGGAGAAAGGGATTGACACCAAGATAGTTGTCGATGCAATAAATGTCTCACAATGGCATGTCGGAATTTGGCACCATTATGGCAACTGTAAATAAGATTTTTATTATGAATCTTGTATATGTATGTAAGTGTTTTTGCCTTTATATTTCTTCTTAATTTGTGAGAAATAATGTCATATGATACTCATAAATATAGAAGAAAATTAAGTTAATTTATGTCACTGGCGGACCTTCCTAAGGGATATGGGGATAGAGCTGTAACCAAAAAAAAAAAAATTAATTATATATATTATATAGTATGAAAATATTAAGAATGTTTAATTGTATCCCCATCTGGCCATCCTTTTGTGGACTTGTTTCATTGTTTAACTATCTTTATATTAATAAAATAATTAAAAGATACCAAAGAATTGAAAAGGAA
>JAYJMF010000001.1:6502079-6516157 GCA_036873715.1 Salvia sclarea | reverse complement strand
TATTATTATTATTATTATTATTATTATTATTATTATTATTATTATTATTATTATTATTATTATTATTATTAATTTAATATTATCATTATATTATTTTTATTTTTATTATTATTAGTATTTATTATTATTATTATTATTATTACATTTTTATTTTGTATATTTAAATATTATATTTAATTATATTATAATATATAATTAAAATGATTATATTTATATTATTTAAAATTTATTAATATTGTATAAATAATTTAATAAATTGCTATAAACTAATGAATTATTATTAATTAATTTTGTTTTACTATCAATATTATATTATATAATAAATAATTATATATTATATTTAATATTAATTATTATTATTATTACTTATCTTAAGATTAATTTATTTCTTTAAAAGAAAAGAAAAAAATTAAAATAAAGTTAATCTCATGTTCATGGCCGAATAGCTAATCACATGGGGGTTGAGAGGAATGGCTAAACCCATGTACATGGATATCACCATTCCTACGAGAATGGTGATTCCTGCTATGAAAATCTTACCAGCCGCGGGAATGAGAATGAGCGCAGGAATACCCATTCCATTCATGCATACCAGCCGGCCCTAATACTTCATCCAATTTTTTGTTAATTCTGTGCTTTTAAAAATATTTTGAAAGGTTGCTTCAAAAAAAAAAAATATTTTGAAAGGAAAAAGATGAATGAAAGTAACTACGGGGAAATATTTTTAATGAGGGAATTGGAAAGTGAATTACCTAATGGGAGAGATGGATGATTTATCTTGAATGAAGAGAAAATCTTACTGGACGAAATAATATTAAATTAAAAGCCTAAAACTAAAACATTTTATATTTTGATATGAAAAGGTTATAATGGGTGTGTTGCAAAAATATTTAGAAAACACGTGAAAGTGGTATTTCAAAAAATTCTTGAAAATCGAATATTAAAAAATTTGCGCCGGGGACAAGTGTAAGATGTAAAATTTAACATTATTTTACTATAAAATTATAAGATATAAAAGTTATTTGGGGACAAAATTAATTAATTTTCAAATATGACACTTAGGCTTATTCGAGGGAGGATAAAGCACTTTACAAATTAGAAAACTAAAAGTAATAATGTGTATATGTGTGTGTTATTTTATAAAATAGCACAAAAAAGTCATACTATCTTTTACACAATGCCGACCAAGAAACTTAATAATTTGTCGACCCTAAAAAAATATGCAATTTGAAAAGTAAATAAAATGTCTAATTATATTTCCATTCAATGGGATTATTATTCTTCGCACTCTAGCTTCCCCCTATTTGAGTCAAAACCTTTGGGCTAAAATGCACAAAATTTTATTTAAAAATAAATCGACACCTTTTAAAAGTGTCTAAGCTGTATCAGATGCCTAAGTCCTATATATGATGTACTTCTATGTTCAAAAAGATTTCTACTACTTTAGTTTATTCACATACAAGTTGCCCTTGATCATGAGAATATATACTTGCTTTGTTTCGACATTTAAGACTGTTTGACCGGTCATGATCTGGATTCACATATTATAAAATATTACTCGGTCTGTCCACAAAGTGTACACCGATCGTCTTCCGTTTTAGGCGCCCATGAAGAATGTATCACTTACTTTATTTGGATTACACACACTTTTTATAATTCAACCGAACCTAAATTCTATATTTACAAAAATACATACCATTTACCTATTGTTTACCTAAAAAGTCAATAAGGTGAAACTATTTCCTGACTCATACTTTAACTATAAACTTTTTCTTAAAACTTGTGCCGTCTACCAAGTTATACACTCCTGACGAACGGAGGGGGTGGTAAAAACGACATGTCTGTAATTGAATGAGTTTGGATCCAATATTTTGTCCATGATGGATCTTGACATGTCAGACGATCTTACACAATTTATTTCTTTCATCAAAATCCGTACACTATAAGATATTAATAAAAATGACATATTTATCATTAGATACGAGTTTGAATTAAAAAATTATGTTCATACTGAATCTTGACATGTCAAACAATCTTACACAATTTATTTTTTTGATATATTTACATTACCTTGTGTTTCATCTCATAATTATTAAAGACTATTTATTATTAATTATCATTATTTTTGAAATAAATGGGGTTCACTAGCCATCTCATCAAGTAAAATTCATGGTAACAAGACACAATTATGGTCCCTCCATTTATATACACGAGGCTAATTACAGCTACGATACAAAGTTGGTACGACAACACTCTTCTTGCTCTAATTTTAGGCTACACTTAGCAAATAGTATTATTATAGGCCCAACAAAATTAATCACCCTAAGATTAATGCTCTCAATAAATTAATAAAGTTTTGTAGCCCCAATTAATCACTCCACTTATATATATATACTTAAAATGGTCGTTTTTTCGCGTCACAAATTTTGCCATAAACGACGAAAGAAGCCTACCTCAAAACACCAAGATTGATTAGATGTCCAAGTTTTTGTTTCAAACTAAACGACAATTTGTTTTACCAAATTATGCCATTTTACAATATAGTGTGTGTGGCCATTTTTTATTGATTATTTAAAAAATATTTATTAAAATGAGAGATTGTTAAATTAAAGCTTAGAATTATATACCCTAGCTAGTAATGGAACGAATGACCATAATAATTAATTATTAGTTCAACATGAAAATTAAATACCAAATTGGATATAACAAATTCTTGTTGACGATTGTTTAATTGAATTTGAAGACAATAAATTTAAATTGAATAAAAAATTGAACCGGTCTTATCACGATGAGATGATTCAAGCTCTAAAGTCGAGCATTTACGTATACTTTATTTTACATTTTCATAATTTTGTTGGAATTTATAATTACAAATATGTCGTAACTCTCTCTCGACACAAATACATGCTCATGTTGTGATGTTTAATTGAAGAAGGAAATTAAACATGAATTCAGAGAAAAACATTTTATTTGGGTAGGTTATGATTGAAATTATGAGCAATAAATGTTAAGACAGGGCGAAAATGATTTGTAGCAAATGATGCTAAAAGAAAGGGAAAAAGTTGGGAATAAAATCGTTATGATTATATGGCTAGATTCTTGATTTTGTTGGTTTGTGGGTGCAAACGAGTATACCTTATTACGATATATTAATTTCCCAAAAATGATGCTGCAAAATATTGTGTTATCTTTTGTGATTGCCCACTTATGTTTGTGTTGTCTTTTTGCTAATCAACCCAACAATGAATTTGATAAGTAATCACAATTCTTAATCCAAAATAGAGTCTGTGTTCTCAGCATTTTAGATTTTTTTTTTTTTTTTGGTTCGTTGTAATTTAAAGACCACTCTTAAAAAGGGATAAGGATAGTAGAGAAAACGAAATTATCCTAAATTATGTGTTCAAAACATTGTCGTACATTTTATTTGATTAATTCATGTATGTCATAATTACAATGGTGACACTATACCTAGTGTGTGTGCACTGCACACTGATAATTAAATTTTATTTAATTTTTTTTTAACGAAAGTCATAGTTAGGTTTGTGCAACTTTCAAGGTTTTCTTATTTGGATCTTTGCGCTTTCATAAGAAAAACTAGCTAAAATAAATAAATCATATTGCTCTTAAATTAAATATATAAAGAAATATAACAATCAAATTAAACTTTATAAAACAATGTTTTTAGTAATAAGTATATAAATTAGAATTCATCCATGCATTTTTTATTAAAAATCATTTTAAAAAGAAACATGCACTTATTATCATCATGCAGCGATTACAACTCTTTGAGATATCATCATATTATTATTATTATTATGTTTCTATATATTATAATATCTTCTATCACTATTTAATGAAACAACCTTTACGGTTGTGCTATAAGTTACATTTATTAATCAATATCATCATAAATATAGATGTAATACGTTATTCAATTGTGTTAAGATAGCACATGAGAATTGCTGTTCTAATTTGGAAACCAAAGTAAAAATCCTAAAACCTATGTTAGTAGGGAAAATATTACTCGAAACTCTTCATAACTTTACCCCGATAAAATTGTGAAATTGAATATTAATTTTATACTATTATTCTTATCATTTTATATTATTATAAAAAAATAATTTTTAACTGTAATATTTTTCCGCCAAAATTTATCTTTCCACTTTCTCCAACAATAACAATATTCTCTCTCCTCGATCTCTAACAAAATTTAATTTCCAATTTATTCTGTAATAAATACTCTCTCTCTATTTTTTACAGCAAATTCCTCTTTCCGACCCGCTCTACCTATAAAAAAAAAAATCAACTTTCTTTCGAACGACTTCAATTCCGGCCATTCCGATCATCAATCTTTGGAATTGAGACCACCGCTAAAATTCCACCGACTTAAAATAAACTACAAATATAATTTCGCAAAAGAATATACAATTAAACGAACATAGAAAGGGATATCTTCTACAAATTCTCATTCTTGATGCTTAATTGCAAAAACAAAACAAAAATGAAGAAGTGAGAATAATTTTGCTGTTGTTCACAATGTGACAACCCTAACCATTAGAATTGGTTGCCACCAATTTGTAATATACAAATGATAGTGCTATTTGATTCTTTGGCTTTTGCCCTACTGTTTTCAAATCAAAACCTTATAGTGAATACATGTGCAATCTACTCTATAAATTCATTCCATCACAACAAAGCAAAAATCTACCCCCATTTAATTGGGTACTTTTGCTTCTAAAAAACATACATATTTTTCATCAACTTTTTGCTTAAAATAGTATGTGTTGTCCTTTTTAACCACACTAGTGGAGCCTTTTCTTCTTTCATGGTGAGAGAGAGAGAGAGAGATGACATCACCAATTTTTCATGTAGAGAAAGGAAATTAATTAACAAACAAACAAAATAAATTATCAACGTTGTGACAGTGTAAAGTCCCAAGTCTGAATAAATTATTAAGGGAGAAATTAATAATTTTTAAAGATTTATACTTTTATATAATATGTGTGGATAAAAATTTCTTAATGATCATTTTAAAGGGGCAAATTATTGAAAAAAAATTAAAAATCAGTTAATGTTTGGATCCATGATCATATCATATGTAGTAGAAACTAGGAAAAACTGTCCAACGTATCACGAACCATACCAAAAATACAATTACAACACGATTTTAGGATCTTGGCAGTTAAATACCTGAACTTTCAATTTTTGCAATTAGTCTTAGGCCCTTCTTTCCGAAGGGCGGAAATCAGACACAATACTAATTTTACATGTCAAACGACGTCGTTCTCACAAAACAATCGTTGATGGATCAGATAACTATGTAAGCCCCAATTACAAAAAATTGAAAGTTTATGTATTTAGTTGTCAAGATTCAAAAATTGTGTCTTAATTATATTTGGGAATATAGTTTTCCCTAAAAATTAATATACTCATTAATATAAGAGCCTTGTATAAAACTATCCTATTTGTTTGGATTTGAATCACACTTAATCTCACAAACTTTATAAACCTATAATATTCGATTGTGTTTCGAATCTAAATTTTGACTTGCTTACAAATTTAATACTAACATAAAACATTCTCACACAAGACTCCTCGTATCCAAAAACTTCCATGGATCAATTCTTCACTTACATTTTAGTTTTTGTATTTATGAAACTCAATTAGTTGAGCCGAACTCTAGTGAATTTGATTAAATTGGATCCCACAACAAAAATCTTTAACCATTAATCCCTACTCCATCATGACCATCACACATAATATTATGAATAATTAGCTTTTTTTAGAACAATAAACAAAACAATATACAACTCCAAAGACCTATATCAATTATCAAACAAGAAAATAACAATTTATTTTTTCTTTCAAAAGGAAAAGGGAGAAGATTGACATACTTTAAAAAATAAAACTTCCCATCACAAACCATAATTAACTCTACAACAAATAAACTAAGGTTTAGTGCTACCTAGGCACATGAAAGTTCTGGATTTCAATTTGTAATGTTTCAAGTTTTTTAACTATTGCTGCTAACTCATCCTGAGTTTCCAACAGTTTATTCAACCGATCTTGCGCCGAATCTTTATACGGTTTACCAATAAGTGTTACAAACCTCGATAGACTGTCCGTAGCCTCCACGAGGTCCTTCTGCATTGCTTCCTCGAGCTCACGAGCCAAGGCGTTGGCAGTTCTCTTCACTTTATCCACGACTTGTCGCCTCCGGCTGGGGAAGTTCGAAACTGCCAACAGCCTACACGAAAGATGTTATACCAATCAGCATATATATAGTAGAAACCTAAAGAAAACGGAACGCTGAGAGCAACGAGCATTTATATCCACTCTCGCCTCAATTCTCTTGGAGTGGGAGATCTTTCATTGTACTTGCTATATAGGCACAGAAACTTAAATCCAAAAATTCCAAATCTATTTAAATTCGCCAATGTCTCAGCATTTGAAGTTAGTCATTTCTAGAAATATCCACATCTAACAAAGTTTCCAGTATTGCTTCTATATAGCATATACTGGAAATTTAGAATGATACGCTAATCTTGTTTTGCGAATGAAGTCCGTGCAGCGCTTGAGTGTAGCATCCCAAACAAGAAATTTGGAACGAAAGGGAGACTATGTGCAGGAAAAAACTCAGTTAAGTTGTTCTGCGCAAGTCGAGTCCAAACCTAAGTCAAACCAGCCCCATAGCATTCTAATACAGAGTAGAATTTAACCAGTTTAAGAATGTTGAGATCCAATCTATTCTCATTGTTATTAACTCTATTTATGTTAAAGTGAACACCAAATAATTCTGAAAAGCCATGATCACTAAAACTACAAGACTGGTTGAACGATGACTAGTTCATAAACCTATACATTTGAAATTTGGGTTTCTGAAACAGGCGGCTAATTTTGTAATGTTACAGGAAACGAGGTTCACAAAATCAGGAGCTTCAGCAGATTCACCCAAGAACATAAAATTTAAGATTCGGAATATATTTAAAACATAAAATAGGAACAGATCAAACACCAGGTCTCCTATATGAAGGAAGCAAAAGGATATGAGAAACAGTATAATTTAAGATTTACATACCCTCCAGCAGAGCAAAGGCCTAAAGCGAGGAGATCTTCTTGAGTGGTGGGCAAAACAGATGTCAAAAGTGATGCGGACAGGCCGGCTGCCCCCAATCCACCGAAAGTACCCAAGAGCTGTAAATCAAAGAAAACAGAAAATGCAATAGCATTGTTACTTACTGAGTCACCCAATAAGCCATGTTTTCTGCTTAATTGCTCCATATATGTACCAAATTTATTAACCAACACACATAATAGAATCATAATGTGCTTTTTTGTCTTTGCACCAAAATGAAAGTGGTTACTTCTGAAAAGCATCTCAAGAACTTACCACTTCACGAATCTCTTGTTCAAACAGTTTAGAAGCAGCTGCTGCACTAAAATCTCTAATAACTGCTCCACCTTGTTCATGCTTTGTCCTTAGCAGCTCACTGGCCTGGGAGGTAGACGTCGAAACAGAAGGCCAGCGTTTCTCAAATAATTCTCTGTATATATTCCCTTTGCGATCATTGCTTGACCCTAACCACATGCTGTACTCCGCAAGCAGTTTCTGGATGCCAACAGTTTTTTTCAGAAGAAAGGTGCATAGTATGATATTGCTACCATGTGAAAAAATAAACCCAAGTAAAAGTTAATAGCATTAGAAGGTTCACCAACCATTGAATCATGGTTATGAGAAAAAATTGAAAAGCTCTGGCATTATGAATTTATAAATTCATAAAGCGAAAACCATTTTAAGTCCAGAATGGCATTCTATTAGCTAACTGGGCAATAGGTCTTTGCAGGCATGCAGGCACATGCCTGCATCATCCCATTATTTTAGTAGAATTAATCACGACTTAAATCAACTAAACCCCACAGCTTGGTCTCAATACTAACCAGGAACCATTTCAAGAGATAACATAAGTTAAAATGCAAAACAAACTTGAAATATCAAAATCTTGCATCTCTACTTAGATAGGAAGAAAAGGTGGAGCGATGAGGAATAAATCTGTGCTCACTTCAGCTTCTGCGGCAGCAGGGCCAATAATTTCACTCCGAAGATTTAAGGTAACCGACATCTTGGATTTTTTATCTCCACTGAGAACCAATGAAGCAACAAGGTCAATATTTGATAATTGCAGAGTAGACTCTGCAAGTTTGATTGCACGCGCTTGTGTATTGTCAATCTGCATTTGTTTTGTCCACCAAGAATATCATAAGCATGTGAAAGATTATATTCATATAAAACAGATATATGGCTCACATGGATTATACCAGAGATAAAATTTGTTTCTTCCAAGAAATGCTCTGACTTTCCATCTTCAAAGCATACTCTTCTACACTGCTTAGAAGATCATTCACAAACACCAAGTCTTCCTCAGCTTCCTGGCGCTCCTCGTTGACAAGTTTTTGACAAGCAGAAAGTAACCGTTCGGCAATCTTAACTGGCGTTTCCAGCTTGAGCTTTATTCTTGTAATCCCATTATCTGTTGAGGTGTCCAAAAAGCTAAATAGATACTTTTCAAGACTGGAGAAGTTGTTGGCCCCTGGATATGGAGTATTCGTTAATCGTTCTTGCTGTTCAGGACCACAAAGAGCAGAAAGTTTTGCTTCAAGAGTACTCCGAGCACATACAGGATATAACGTGACATGTTCAGCATTCAGCGTATTCTGTATGTTTCCCTTGATGAACGCTATAGCTTCCTCGAGCTGCATTGAACAGCTAGAAACTAATTAACAAGTTCCTAGATACAAAACAATGCCCTCTCTTGCCCAACAATAAACACTTTCAACTACTGTAAAATATTAAATTAGAGAACACTTTCAACTACATATAGAATATTAAATAGTAGGTATTAGATCTAACCTCATCTGCAGTACGATACAGGTCAGACTTGTTTAGTACAAAAACAATTTTCTTCTTCCATTGTTGTATATATCGAAGAAAAGCGACCTGACAGAAACATGAGAAAAAAATTAGCTAGGAGCAGCGAATGTAAGGAAGGGGAGTAAAGGAATAAATATGTAATAAACCACCAAAAAGGAACTACTGTAAATAAGGTACTTCATAAAAGTTGGACATTAAAATTTAACAAAATTTCTTAAGAAAGGGAATAAATCACAAGATCACAAGTTAAATGAGACCATGTAATATTTCAGAAAAAGGCACAAAAGTTGCATGTTGAAAATAATTTTGACATGGAAAAGAGAAATAGAACAATTTCAGGGCAGGTCAGATGGTTGCGGACCAAATCTGTGACACATGGCATTCGTCACACTAATAAGTATTGTCAGGGCAGAAAGTAATACGAGCATCTAATACTATGATTTACTGAGTTGAGGTAGCAACAGCACACAAATATTTCAAAGTTTTGGAGTCCCTTTAGCAAAAGCAAACTGATGTAGTCACTACAATTTTGTACTTAATTAGAAATATTGTAAATAAAAAGTGTAAAAATGAATACCAAAATGCAGGATTAAACCAGCAGAAGCAAATAGTTCATACCTCACTCTCAGTCAATGGTCGGTCAGCTGACATGACAAAAATAAGCAAATCTGCACGAGGCACAAATTCCTCAGTCAGCCGCTGTTGCCTTTGAAGAATAACATTTGTTCCAGGAGTGTCGACGATTATCATCTGTTTGGAAGGGGACAAAAAGGAATATCAAGCCAAATTTTGAAGGGAATGCTTCAAATATCTTTTGTCCTTGGACATTCCTGGGCTAAAAGAACTCACTTCTTTCAGAATTGGAGCAGGTATATAGCATATGTATTGACCATCAGGATGCCTTTCACACCGTTGCTCACTAAATTCTGATTCATCATAGCGTAGAAAAGTAATCTCATTAGTTGTAGGAACAACCCCATCCTTCAAGTATCTTTGCCCAAGAAGAGCATTGATGACACTCGACTTTCCTGAGTTGAACTCTCCCTGGTAAAATCATGTAAACAAAAATCTTACCAAGACTCCCTGTGTAGTCTAAAAAATGAAAAATGTGTTGGTCCTTGCAGTATACGAGCAATGCACACTTAGATCATGGAAAAGAAGTTAATTGGCTTAATTTTTTAGCAATGCACACGTATATTGAGTTTGGCTCATTAATTATTGCAGGTTTCACTAAATGAGCATATAGAGTTAACCACAAAATATTATGTGACCGAGGCATAAAACGACTGAAAACAAAGCGAGATGTATCTGAAAAATCGACCACTCTATCTACTTGCGGAGTTGCAAATTGCAGCAAACCCAATATATAACTATATGGCCGTATTTTCATTTAAACTGATACTTAGTGTCCAACTTTGATTGGTTTAAATGAATCGTATTTTTACTAAAACATACATATTAATCCTCAGTTTATGCAGATTATGAATTAGAATAGATGTTTCTTGATGCAGCAAAGACAGAACAAAATTTTAGATACTTCAGGGTGGGCAAACCAAGCAAACAATGTTTTCAGTCTATATGTCCAAAGTTTAATTATCTAAACAAAGCAAACATAACCAAATGTATCCAGGGTAAAAAGAATAGAGCCAATTACTTCCAAACCCTAATAGAAGGACAAAAATACTTCACTAAGAGACGGAATTCCGACTTATGTTCAAACATAAGACTACCAACAGAAAACCTCTCCAAAAGAATTCAATTAAGAAATGGGAAGAATGAATACCTAATGAGAAGAATATGCAGACCAAATTTATTTTCTTCAACTAATTTTTTTCCTCACAAACATATAATGGCTTAAGGCTAGATTAAACTAACAACCAACTAATAACAAAAACTGCATTGAATTTTAGAGCTGATACCCATGTATATCCGTGGAATCAGAATTGGTTGAAGTTCAGCACACAATTACCACTATAACCATAGAAAATGGCTCATCAAGTTGAGAAACAGCATCTTTGAGAAGTGAGATATCCCCCATCTGACATTCAAGAGATCGAAACTTCATGTTAGTTGTGGCCTAAAGACAAGCAGCATAATGGAATATGATCATTCATAACTACCAAAGTTTTTAGCAATAAAGGATCACCAGTGGTGCAGCTCTTTCGATAACACCAATAGCTTCAGTCAAAACCGTTCTCTCCTTGTCTACTAACTGTTGTTCTCTCTCTTCCAATCTGGTAAAACCACCAATCACCTTTTTCCCACAATAACCATTCTGCATGTCTACAGCTGCAATATTTTCAAAACTTTGACCTATGTCCTCTACTTTTGCATTTGATGCATACTCACTGTCAAATAACTTGCTCAAGCCATCTTCTCCTAACAATTTAAATTCATCTACTGAAACAACTACACCACTAGCTCCCGATCTCAGTGAATGTGACGATCTTTCACCCACAGGAGAATCAACCATGACAAATATTGGAATTTTTATGCTCCCTGGTATAGAGCTTACAAGCTCCTCAGGAGAACCACCTCCATTCAAAGTAAAAATAAGAAAATCAGCACCCTCAGAATCGGAAGCATCCAATGCAGCATCATAAGTCTGGACGTTTCTAGCTACCAAAGGAAGCATCACTGAATCGGTTCTCGAATCCATCATCGTATTTCTTGCCACAATAGTAGGCAGACCTATCAAGTATTAGAAAATTTTACCAAATTAATAGTCACTCCAGGATTACCAGATTCAAAAAACACATCATATCAAAAAGGAACATCAACTCAATTCATTAACAAAAAGATCAACGCGGAGATAAGAACATCAATGCGAATTAGCCAAAATTAGTTTGATGTTTCTGATAGCTTGGTTCAAAAATCCACGAAGTATCAAGGTAAACTCGACCAGTTTCAGGGGAAAAAAAAAAAAAAAATCCTCAAAACGCGAATGAGAAGTACATCGAGTCAAATTAAAATTAGAAGTAAGACTTTCATGGAACCAATGCTGCCAGAGATTTTCAAGGATCCAACCACATAACGTTGGAAAAGAGCATTATGTACTGAAACCATACTAAAACACTGAATTAGGCACTCTTTTTGCAGATTTTGCAAAACGTAAGAAATTCAAAATACTAATCACAACTAAATTCGAGCTCAAGTTATAGAGTAACTATATGGGCCATTGTAACAAGAACACCAGAAACATCACCACGACAAAAGAAAAAAAAAATATGCAGCATATTAATAAGGCAAAACAACTTAATTCCATAACAAAAATATCATCGGGGAGATTATAGCATCAACGCGGATTAGCCAAAATTAGTTTAATGTTTCTGATATCTCGATTCAAAAACTAAGTATCAGAGTAAATGCAACCAGATTCAGAAAAGCAATCCTCGGAACACGAATTAGAAGTATATCGAGTCAAATTAGAATTAAGACTTCCACTGCACCATTGTTGCCAGAGAGAGAGAGAGAGAGAGAGATTTTCGTGGATCCAACCACATTACGTCGGAAAATATCACTATGTACTGAAAGCATACTAAAACACTGAATTAGGAGGTCTATTTGCAGATCTCGCAAAACGTGAGAGAAATTCAAAATACTAATCACAGCTAAATCCTAGCTCAAGTTACAGAGCAACTATACAGTTACCTTGATCAGAAAGCACGACGCCATTAGCACCAACCGCAGCAGCAATATCAACGCGCTCATCAATCAACAAGTAAGCACGGTCTCCGATCACAGATTTCAGCAGGCAGGCCGCCTCATACAGCTTCTTCCCGCTGCCTTCGCCTCCAGCGAGCACCACAATCCCAACCCTATCCGAAACCGCACCGTCGACGAGATCGACAACCGCCTTTTCGTTCCCGAACAACTCGTCGGAGCTCAGGCGGAGGACGAGATTCGGCACTCTGATCTCCGGGCGCTTGTAACCGCCGGGGAACAGACTCCGCGGCTGATTCTGGCTGATCGAGCTCGCGATTACGGCATTCCTGCCGCCCGCCGCGGCGGCGAGGAAGGGGATTTTGGGGGCGGCGGAGCGGTGAGGAGCTCGCGGAGAGGATTTGTGTTGGTGGAAGAGGAAAAGGTGAGGGCAGAGGTGAGTGGAAGTTAGTGGAGAGAGTGAAGATATTACCATAGATGTGGCGGCGGCGGCGGCGGTGGCGGTGGAAGAGGAGAGTGGGAAATTAGGAATTTGGCATGTTTTTATGGCTGTGGTGTGATGAACTTTGGAGTGTTATCCACAGATTTCTGGGATTCATTTTTTGATTTTTTATTTTATTTTTATTTGGTGAGGAAAAATACTAAAGTGTTATTGAATTGCGGGAAGATGTTTTGAATAGACGGTGGTTGATATCGTTGGCTCGTGTGAGTCGCACGTTTTTCAACTCTCTCTACTATTATTTGGTCAAATTAGTATTATTTTGTGTGGTTAGTATTAGTATAGGACTCAATTATTATATCATAAGATAAGATTTATTTCATGCCAAATTCATCTATGAATGTGGTTATGATAAAAAAAAATTGTTACTATGAGAAATGAATTGTGCTCGGAGATGCATCTGTCGCAGACTTTCACGATTCAATAACTGAAAATGATTTTCACGTTCTTATTTGAATATTTATCATGTGATTCTACATTTTAGAAAAAATAGATAAATTCTAACTCGTAAACAAAGGGTTACACTTTGATTTTGATTTTATTTCTTAGAATTTTATACTTTGAATATTTGGTGTCGTGCTTACGTGGGTCGAGACTTTGATCAAATTCCACAAAAAAGTCCTCCATGTTTCAATGCTAATTTATTTGTAAATTGTTTCTTTTTTTTTATTTGTACTGCACTTTATTTTGTTGCGCTATTATTATCATTCGAAATTATTCATTTTCAATTATGGTTCTTGCACCATTTGTTGACCATGCCATTCAACTACATAATTTCATCATTTAAATGAGTATACTATCTCTTTGATGCCTAACTAGTATATTAACTCACGTAATGCGTGGGATGAATTATAATATTATTTGATTTCATTTAAATTTTATTTTATTATTATGATTTAAAAATTAATCTATAAAAGTTTATATTTTTTTATATTTAAAATATGACTATATATACAATGAAAAATCATTTTATTATTTCAAATTTTA
>JAYJMF010000001.1:6484757-6497718 GCA_036873715.1 Salvia sclarea | reverse complement strand
TATATATATAAGTATATAGTATTTTATATTACCTCTGACTCTTTTAACATTGTCATTCATCTATATATATTATATATATATATAGTGTAATTGCAATAGAAAATCTTATTTATGCATCGGAACAATCCACACTGTCACACGCTATATATTTAATGTGGAAATTAGTTTCTACATTACACTTGTATTTTCACATATCACCTCACATTAAAACGTTGTTTACCAATTCATCTATAAAATAAATACGTGATGATATTTGAATTGAAAAAGATCAAATTAGTAGTACTTAATTTCCGTTTATATATTATATATTTATTGTGAAACTACTGAAACCAACCTTTTTCGTTATAGTACTTATATTTCCGTTTATATGCCATTGACAGCCATAGACACAAACATCGGATATCATTATTCTTTTATTTGCTTATCTTTGAAACCTAACACCTTTTTATTGTCTGTCCTTCCCTTCTTTTTTATGTACTATTTCACTATTTCATATGTCAAAAAGAAATGAAAAGATATTATGTACTATATAAAACTTTTACCTAGTTATTTTCAAAAGTTGTCTAGACAATTCATTTACTTATTCTATATTGAGATCCAAAAAAATTTAGAAACTTATGAGCCATTAATTACTCCAATATAAGCTAAGCTATAGGGTTATTTCAAATATAAATTTATGTCTATTAACTTGTTAAATATGAAAAAATTAACATAATACCTACCTTATAAGTTAGTGAATAATCAAGTAAAGTAATACGAAAAGAAATAACCATAACTATAAATAATTGATAACAGTTCAGAGGAATACAACATAGATTAGTAGAAAACAACTCAGGAGTGATGATGTGTCGTTCTGGTCGATCGGGTTAGAGAAAACTCTAGCTATTGAGAGTGTCGAGACAGAAAACGGTGGAATATGCATGAGAAGGAAATTAGAAGGTGGAGAGAACATGTTAGCGTGTGGTGTGATGATTACCTTGTGGAGTTGCCTTTTTATACTGAGATGGGCCAGATGGCAGCCAGGGTTTTGTTGGCTCGCGCCCTTCCTATTGACTGTGCTGACGCGGATTGTGGGCCAATTTTTGTTGGACCAATCAATTGGACCGAGAATATTAGATTAGATGGACTATACGAATTCTGCTCACATACAAAATCAGATAATTAATATTTTATATAAGCTAAATCAAACATCCTATAGACCCACGAATAAGCGGGTTATATAGATCATGAAATGAGCATAAAACCAATGTATATTTATTGATTGTGGTCACCCAATAATCATTATTAATGTAATAATCATAACACACAATCCGTTGACCACTACTCTCTCCTTCTCTTATTTCCTTCTTCCTTAATGTAATATATATTTATATGTATTTATTAGCATTACATGATTCTTGGGGTCAATTCAAACGAAATGATTTGGAGTGGACTATTATCTTACACATTAATTTGTAGTGGGACGACTTTTCCTAACTCTTCTTAAACAAATAAATTACCCCATATCTTCCATTGATTAACATTCATTATTATTAATTGATGAATATTTGGCAAAGTGGTGATATGATATACTCCCTCCCTCAGTCCCATTCTTCTTGTCCTGATTCTCTTTGGCACGGAGATTAAGAAAGTGGAGTTCGATGAATGTGAGATGGTGTAGTATATATGGGGCCCACATATTTTCAGTGCGTAACTTTTTGTCGAAAAGGGAAATGAGACAAGAAGAACGGAACGGCCTAACAAGGAAAACAGGACGAGAAGAATGGGACGGAGGGAGTAATATATTTACACTAAGATATATACACTAGTTGATGAAGAAATTAAAAAGGGTGCATGCATGGAAGAAAATGGGAAGGGGAAAGCGTGGAGAGTTTTGCACCAATGAAAGGGAATTAAATAGTTAGGAGATTAGACATGCACTTGAGTTGGTATAGAAAAAGGGTGGCGATGGGAATCTTGCTTTATATGGAAAACAGTGTGGAAGACTGCTCCCATGCATATATATTCATCACCATATATGTCTCTCTCATCTTGTGTAGTGCCAGCCTCCAACATCACATATTTCATATCATCTTCTCATTTTAATTAATGGATCCCACATCACCTTCACCCCACCTTTTGTTTTTTGTTTTCAATTAATTTCCATCTCTCTCTCTCTCTCTCTCTCTCTCTACCTTCCCTACATAGCTATTACTACTATTTTCCAACATCAACACCAACAAGAGAGAGAGAGATGGGAGAGATAAGAGAGAGAGAGAGAGATAAGAGAGGGACAGAGAGAGAGAGAGGAAGAGGGACTGAGGGAGAGAGGAGAGAGAGATTATAGGGAGATGAGAGGGAGAGAGATGGGAGAGATAAGAGAGATAAGAGATAGAAAGAGAGAGAGAGAGAGAGATGGGAGAGATAAGAGATAGAGAGAGAGAGATAGAGAGATAGAGAGATGAGAGAGATAAGAGAGAGAGAGAGAGAGAGAATAAGAGAGAGAGAGAGATGGGAGAGAGAGAGAGAAAGAGAGATTAGAGAGATGAGAGAGAGAGATGGGAGAGAGAGAGATAGAGAGATGAGAGAGAGAGAGAGAGAGAGAGGGAGAATAAGAGAGATTAGAGAGTATAGGGAGAGAGATTTGGATAGGTCCAAGTTGTAAAACACCAACACTTTAGTTTCAAAAGCGGTTCCTTTAATGCTATTTATATTTTTGGTCAAATTCATATACATATACATATACATATGGTTTTAATAGGAACAAATGGTCTTAAAAGAGTAAAATCTTGTGATGAGAGCTTGAGAAGGGATAGGATCGTAAAAATACGGATTTTATTGGGGGATTGTCTTGTAAATAAAGGGCAATTACGTAATTATACTAATCCACACTTCATGAACTTCGCGTCTAATTTATGTTGAGAGATCAAAGAATGAAATTACGATGTTAATCATTAGAATTACATGCTTTTCGACGAGCGTGGTTAGATATATTACGTCGGAATAAGTTGGAGACTTGGATTTTAAATATACAAAAACATGAAATGCGAGGTTAAAATGAACATCCATGAAATAACTTATACTGAACAATATAACACTTACTCTTTTTTATGTATTCTCTATATAACAATCTAAACAATTCAGAAATTGAGCTTGTTATGTTAGAAAACTTTGGGCTTCTTTTTGTTTTTTTTAAAGTAACTTTGGGCTTTTATTATTCTATTATGAATGCGATTCCTATGATTCAATAGTTTAGGCCCATGAATTCTGATCCATAAAAACATTTCAAACTGCTCATGAATTCTGATCCATAAAAACATTTCAAATTTTCAATAGTAAAAAATGTAGTTCAATTTAACTACTTTTTATTATCAAAGTGTAGTTCAAATTCAATTCAACAGTGAGTTATGGTATGAAATTTGATTCCATCAAAATTCAATACAACTCGATTTGTGAGTTCAGAAATTAATATGATAATATCAATCTTTTTTAGTAGGAACTAGCAAGGTCGTGACTGAGCTTGACAATTAATTTTTTTCCTTTTCTTTTTCCTTTTTAAGAAGGAAGAAGTATATTAACTATTTATGTGATAACAAAAAAATCGATTTGGACTCCTTCAAGAAAAAGAAAAAAAAAAAAATCGATTTGGACAATTTGAGGTGAGACGGATATAGAATATTAAAGTCGACAAGTAACCCAATTCAAAGAATATTATACTTGACAGTTAAAATATCATTTCTTATTTATGTTATACTATATTTATATATAAATTCATTATATCACTCAAATAAATAAACGTTTCTAAGTAGATAATTCATTTGTTTCGATTGTGTATTTTGGATAAAAAAAGGGGTAAATATCTCTTTAAACTCTGAACTATACGGACTTTATCAAAAATATTCTAAACTTTAATAAATATTTTTTTAAAATTTCAAATTATCAGTTTTTTATCAAAAATATCACGAATTTTAATAATTTTTTTTAAACCCTAAACTATCAACATTTTTTCAAAAATACCCTATGTTAATTTCCATTTCGATGAGAAATCCAAGTATACGGGTTGAAAAATTGAATTTTTTTCAAATATATTCTACTTTCATCTTACGGGTTGCCGAGAAATCCAATTATCCACGTTGAAAATCTGTTTTTTCAAAGAATTTGAGGGCAAAAGAAGAGTGCATGGTATTTTTGATTAAAAGTCACTAATTTAAGATTGAAAAAAATATTTGTTAAAGTTCAGAATATTTTTGATAAAGTTAGTATAATTCAGACTTTTTGAGAGTTTAAAACTATATTTACCCAAAAAAATAAAAAACAGTTATTACTCCACATGAATTATTATTATTGTAAAAAATTAATGTAGTAACGCAATGAGGTCCACAAAGCGACAAATTCGAAATCCACGTGTCACTCTCTCTTGCCACTCTCCGCCCATTGAGTCTGTGCTGATTCGCACTTCCCAAAACCGCACAAACACAAAAGCAAAGCAACAAGCGAATCCCAACGCGCCTCCCTGCGAAATCGCCATGGATAGCGCTCTCCTCCGCGCCGCCGCCGTCGCCGTCTCCCCCAATCCCAAGCTCAAGCGCCCCTGCTGCTACCCCACCCGGATCGCCAACCCGACCTCCGATCCCAACCAATTCGACGCGCTCCTCGAATCCTTCCTCGATTTCCACGATTCCTCGGCGATCGCCCTCGACCTCGCCATCGATCGCATAATCGACTCCAGCCACCACGATTCCGAGAAGAACGACGTCATCGACCGCGCGCTCCGCCTCGGCTCCGCGCTCACTGAGGCGGCCAAGCGATCCGCGAGGAGGCGCGCTTCCATGCACAACGCCGTGGTTTGGGCTCTGCCTTCCGATCTCACTATTAAGGTGATTTCTCCGTCTTAGGATCTAGGTATTAGGTGTGTTTTTTTATCTCGCAATGTTAGTGATGCTTGCGACTGTGGCGGATCTTCTATTAGTTTTTGATCGATTGAGATGCAATAATGTCTACGTGAACACTCTTAACAGTGTTGTTTACTGTAGATTTTTTTAATTGAAGTTGTCTGTTGAGTTGGTGGCCGATTTTCTGCACTGGATTGGGAATTTTAGGTATTCCTGTGTGTGGATGGTGTTGTCTTACTGAATAGATAGGTTGATAGAGTTTGTGTGAGCTATCTCATTTTAGCAGTTTCTATCTCTGAGGTTATTTTGTTCAAATGCGCGTTGATTATGTCTTGTTTAGCTTTGGCATTCAGTTGAAATAAGTAGAGGTTATGTGGTTAAAGTTGGTTTGCATTTGCTCTGTGTTCAGGTATTCTCGTTGCTCGATACACAAAGTGTGTGTCATGCAGCTGCTACATGCTCCTTCTTCAATAAGTGTGCTGCTGATCCATTGTGCTATTCCAATATTAACTTAACCACAATAGTGCCAAGGGTTAATAACATAGTAGTGTCCACGATGATTCAACGAGCTGGAAAAGTTTTGCGGTAAGGGCTCTGAGTTTTATTACTTCTTGAGGTGACCTCATTGTTGCACTCTCTGCTCCTGCGAAGGCTATTTTCTGTATCTGCTCTACTTTGGAATATCTGAATATGTGCTGTGTTTCCTTTTTTACTTCAGTTTGTGTGTAGGCTGAAGATTATGCTTCCCAATCGATTCAATTAGGTATTTTAGTTCTCGATTTCAGTGCAAGTAGTGGAATCTAACTGTTTTCATGTTTGGAGATAAATGACAATACAGATTCAAGAATCTCGATTAATATAAGTTTCTGATTCTGTGCTATGCTTCTTCTGTTTTTTGCTTTTCTCCCGGCTGCTTTATATCTGGGCATCATCATGATCCTTGAATTTTTGTATCTCCTTCTGTGCCTAAATTTATCTGGAAGAGGTCTATGGCTCTATGCTGATCATCTTACCATTTGTAGGTCCCTTAAGCTTGGGATTGTCCCCAGCCCGCCTGTTGCATCACTAGGTTCCTCTCAAACGCTTGTTTATTCTATGAGAAATTCCTCAGATACGTCAGGGTTTTCATGGAATGATAAAAGGTCGAGACAAGGAAAAGAGACATTCGTACTTACTAGGTCTTGCTTGGCACCATTGATTGGTGATGGTGGTGCTCCAGGGTGACATTTGATGCTCTATGTTTCTAGTATTTCATTAAAGTGTCTTCTCAATGACTGCCTTATTAATCTTCATGTCTTCTCCTTTTAAGGGCTCTTTTGAAGAGGTTACACCTTTATAATATAGAACGAATGGACAACACAGCATTTGGAGCTGCTATTTCGGCTTGCCCTTCTTTGCTTGATCTAGAAATTGTTGGCCTGTGAGTGTCGATTTCTATTGGTTGTTTAAATTGTAATTCTCTGAGTTGATCTGTACTTGTTCTCTGACAATGCATGGAAGTAATATTGCCTATATATGTAATAGTTGGTGTTCTGACACGAGTACACGTTTTTTGGCAGACATGTGGAGCTCAGGCAAACCCTGGAGTCAGTGAGTAAATCTTGTCCTCTAATAGAGCGTCTATTTTTCGAATCATCAAAAACAGGTGCATAATAGTCCAGCCATGTATTGCAGGTCAAAAGATATTTTGCTCACGTGTTTTATTTCCTCTCAGGTAGAGATGACAGCTTAAAATTACCAACGTGCAATGACTTAGTGAATAATTGCCCATATTTATCCTCGTTGGCACTTCGAGGATTTAAATTGCATGACCCTAAAGTTCGTATTCTTGTCAAGGTATGCTTCCATTTCTTTTGGCTCACCCTTCTAAATCTAATGCTCCACCTCGATTCGAATTGTTATGGTTATACTTTGTCCATGCAGGGTCTCCGTAGTTTGAAGTTTGTTGATTTTTCAACCTCCTATGCCATTACTGGTGAATTTCTTAGGTATGCTTACTTGCCTTGGAGATTGAAGGATTTTTCACTACATTTTTCCCTGTTGTCCTATACACCTATCTTCATTCATGTTTTTTACTTTCTGCTTGTAGAAATCTAGGTGGCAGTGGAGGTGGAAGCTTACTGGAAGTTTTAATTTTACGAGATTGTATGCATTTGAGAGAAGTAAGGAATGGAGTATTTTTAGTTTAAGTGACAATAGTGTATTACAAAAATGGCTACAAAATTCTTAAGTTTTGAATTTATCATTCAGGCAGAAGTTTCCAGGTTGCTGTCGGCAATTCTGGCAGGACGTTTCAAACTTCTTAAGCACCTTGTAAGTATCCATTTGCGCACGTGTCATAAATTTAGTATTTTCCAAGTTCCTGCATCTCTAGGTTAGTAATTCTTGTTTGCCTGTTACTAGGATGTATCCAATCGAGAGGGACTGGCATCTGACGATGACTGGTACCAGAGATGTTACACCCCAAGGTACATGCTTCTATATGCTGCAGCTGCAGTTTTGATTTTTATCTATTTTAACTACATTGATGCAACAATTATGCAGTTTCATGTCTTTACGCGAGTTAATGGAAGAAAGGCCCAATCTAAGGGTACTTGCAGATTTTCCTGCCGAAGGAAGGTAACTAATTTATTTGTTCTTTTTACCTGTGAGTTTCGGTATAGAGGACGTCAACTCATTTACTCAAATGGATTCCTGTTTCTCAAGCTCAGTTTTGTGGAAGAGCCAATGACCAGCAGTGATGTCAACGTTGATACCAACTCACCCTCCTTGGCGAGCAGTCATACTTCTGGGGAATATGTATTTACTAGCTCATCCGAGAGCAGTTATAATAGCGACCAAAGTAGTGGTAATGAGGACTTCCCTAATGCCAATTTTCCAGTTCATGAAGAGAGTTCAGATGAGGTGGATGACTTATAGAGAGCTGAAGACAACATCTCGGCCAGGTGGAACCTCTGTATAACTGGTACAATCTCCGCAACAACTTATCAGGTCATGATATGAAACTTGTCGCACCAACATTGTTTCTTATTTCCATAAATGTTGTCTCTTAGTAATATATATTGAACCGTCACTAAACGGAAGAAAAAAACCAATTTGCAAAAAGCTGTTGCAAAAATTAAATGATGTGGTGTGTTGCTGCTTTCTCACTTTGATATTACCACGTTTCTGGTCATTTAGGAATTCTAATTAGCGAACTTCACTGCAAGCTATCAGGTGTCCTGCCGGTGCTCCTGCACGGAAGCGAATTTTGTCGACGATACACTGTCCAATTCTATATCAGCCTTCTCTACACGGCAGTTCTAGATACGCAAGTTATTGAAAAAGAGTGCGATCCTTACTGCATTAACATGAAAGTTTTCATTTTCAAAGCGTTGGATACGCTAAACTGGAGATCAGGTGACCTTTAGAAATCCATTATTGAGATTTAGTTATTCAGATTCGGCGGATGCTGCATGGACTGTGATTGTTCTTTGTAGGTCACTGGTTGGTGTATACGCTTCTCAAACCATTCTGGCAATTGCAATCCTGTTTAGGAGACTCGGATTCGGATAGTCCAAAGTCTCTATAGTTAGCTCTTGGTGATGCAGGTTTGAAGGTTTGTTTTTAATTTAAACCTGCAGCAATGAGCAATAGAAGTTGTTACGGTAAGTTGGGATTAATATGGGGAGGCGCCAACCCTCAGGTTGAGAGTTCGGTCCAATTCATTCGGGCTTCGAATGAGAGTACCTCCACCAATATATAGATTTGTATTTATTCGGGAACTGTTTTACTCCGCGTCGACTGGAGATCGATCTTCTGTGCTTATTCGGGATATTGATTTTTATATCCCTTACTCTTGCTGGAGGTATAAGGTATTTCTATCCACAAAATGTTGCGTTTTGTATAACCTGGTTTCAGAATTCCCCTTGTTTTTTAGGTACATGGAATTTCAGGAAGTAATTCGTGGAAAAGTGTTGCGTTTTTGTAGAATGTATGGTGTGTGTCTGACTGTCTGCATATGTGTTCATTTTAATATCATCAGATAAAAAGAAATAAGTGATGTGATTATCTCATTTTAGACACATTCCATTGTCTCTTCGAAAATAAAGTTCCAACTGTTCATTGTTTTGGGAAAAATTGTGAACTGAATAAATTTATAGATTTGGCTTGTGAGCTGCCGATGCAAATGACTGAAATGAGGGTTCTATGATTAACCAATTTACATAAAATAAAAGTATCAAAGTAATAATAACAACTATTCGCAATTAATATTTTTGATATTAAATTTGTTAAATTAATAGCATCGTAAAATCAATACACTAAGTTGTGATTGTGATCGTGATTGTAATTTCTGATGTAAAAGAAGATAATGTTCGAAATTGATTGATACTATTTGCAATTTGTTCATTCTTATAAGAATTATATCTTTTCGTGCAAGTATATACATTAGGGGCGGAGCCAGACTTTTGTTCCAGGGGGGCCCAAAAATATACGGGGTTCGGGGCGGTAGTCTCCGCCGAGCCGAATTCTTTTGGGCCCACGTATTCTGTATCCGAAATAATTATTATATATATAAATAATATTAATACCAAATTTACGTTAAATAACAATTCTATAAAAACACGATAATGTTCAAACTACATCACAACATCCAAAAGGTAAGAGTTGAACATATAAACTGCCTCTCCTATTCTTCATTTTATGGAGTCGTTGCATAATTGTTTCGTTAGAAACATTAGCAAACACATTCCTTTCAGTGTAAGATACTAAGCAATCATTCATTAACTTATCTGCCATCCGATTGCGCACCCCCTCTCTCTGAGTATACTGATGAACAAATATTGATAAATAGCTCTATTAACTTTCGATTAATAGTACAGTATGTAAATATTCTAAATAGTAAATGCATCAAAAAAGTCTATAGGTATAAGTTGTTGATTAATACTCATCCGTCCTAGCTATCTTGAGGCGTTTCTTTTGGGCACAGGATTTAAGGAGAGTTAAAAAGTAGTGTAAAGTGATAATAGAAATATATATTATTTAAAGTTATGAGTGTTATAAAGGTATCCAAATAAGAAAATATCTCAATTCAGTTGGGATGGTCCAAAAATTGAATACGTCTCAATTTAATTGGGACGGAGCGGCTATTTTAGTAAGTTGTATCTATTCTAAAACATGATTTAATTAAGTTTATTATATTAATACAATATTCAAATATTTCCAGGTTTGATTTTAATATTGACACGTATATATAAACAATTTTAGGTCCAACAAATAGACCGCCAATTCCCGGCTACGCTCAATTTAACACTACACTGTAAATTCACCTGCAACAAGCAAAGCATTTAGACCGATGGTGTGACGGCAGCCATGTCCCACAGCCACCCGCCGCCGGCGGAAACGACCCCCTACCGCCTCAAAAAGATCCTCACCAACCACGCTCTCGCCGTCTCCTGCGTCAAATTCTCCATCGACGGCGCCCTATTCGCCTCCGCCTCCCTCGATAAAACCCTAATCGTCTACTCCACCGAAACCCTAGCCCAAATCTCCCACCTAATCGGCCACTCCGACGGCGTCAGCGACCTCGCCTGGTCCTCCGACTCCACCTACATCTGCTCCGCCTCCGACGACCGCACCCTACGCATCTGGCTCGTGCGCGACGCCGAGTGCGTCAAGACGCTCAAGGGCCACACGGATCGCGTTTTCTGCGTCAATTTCAATCCGCAGTCGAATCTGATCGTCTCCGGCGCCTTCGACGACACGGTTAGGGTTTGGGATGTGAAGACGGGGAGGGCGGTGCACGTGATCCGGGCGCACACGATGCCGGTGACGGCGGCGCATTTTAACAGGGATGGATCTCTGATTGTATCCGGGAGCCACGACGGCTCGTGTAAGATTTGGGATACGGCGACGGGGTCGTTGCTGAAGACGCTGATTACTGATGATAATTTGCCGTCGGTTTCGTTCGCCAAGTTCTCGCCGAATGGGAAGTTTATCCTTGTTGCCACGCTTGATAATACTCTTGTGAGTTTTCGGTTTGATCGGATTTGTTGTTTTTCTGTAAGCTTTAATTGTTGCATTGTTTATGGATTTGGAGGTGTATTAGTTGCAAGGTTTGAACTTTTAAAAGGGGGGAAATAATGCTGAATGTGTGAATTAGGTTTTCTGCATCAATTTAATATTAGTGTATGAATCTTATAACTGCTAGCTCTGAAATGTTTGTAATTACAATTGCCTATGTATGTGGATGTGGTAGAGTTTGTTTATTGTGAATTTTCAGGCAGTAAACATGTTTGATGAATGCGGTTTTGGGAAAAACGATCATAGTTTGTGTAGCCTGATCAGTTAGTTCTAATTTACGATTTTTCTTGATTGCAGAAGTTATGGAACTACTCATCTGGGAAGTTCATGAAGATATATACAGGGCATGTTAACAGTCGGTACTGCATAACTCCGACGTTTTCTGTCTCCGGCGAGAAGTTAATTGTCAGTGGCTCCGAGGATAATTGTGTATATGTGTGGAACTTACAGGGGAAATTGGTTCAGAAGCTTGAAGGCCATACAGATACTGTTATCTCCGTATCGTGTCATTGCACAGTGAATATGATTGTTTCTGCAGGACTTGAGAGAGACAAGACGGTGAGGGTCTGGGTTCAGCAATGAATTGTATCCAGGCATGGTTCGCAGGTGAGATGCCTTTTATTCTGTATATGGCGAGATGACCATTTTCTCTTCCTTTAAATGGTGCTTGCGATCAATACTGAAGTAAATTTGTGGTGAGATGAGTTCTGAATTTGCTATCCGTTTGGATCTCCTTTTAAGTTTATGTTCATCTTTTGGTCGTTTTATCTTGAAACTTGATTTTCCAGCATATAATAATTCTTTTCTTGCATAGATATCTGTTGAGCTTTTGAGGTTTGCGTCTTTAGCTTACAGTGCTCATAGGTTGTGATGTTACTATTGGATTATAGTGCCACAAACACATTTTTGAGTTCGTTTATGCATTTTCACTCTAGCATATAAATATGATGAAAACATTCAAGTGATACTTAATGTCCAATCATTGCATTGATGAAACAATATTATAGGAAAGATATTGTTAAAACTGTGGTGCTGGGGAGAGGGGTGAGACAATTAGCATGCTGAAAACTATGATCTATGCTGACTGCCCTTAGTTGTCTTATAAGAAATAGAATAGAAACTAAGATCCAGGATTTGAATTTCGATTAATTTCATCCAAGAAACATGCTAGGTAGTTCTGAATATACTATTCCAGGAAATTTGGATATTGGCTTTCGACTATCTGTTCTTCACTCATTTGATCATAGTTGGATCGTTCTGTTAATTTGATGCTCGACTCTGTCAATGGATGTCATATACATCATGTGTCGTAATCTGGAAATGAGTTTCTAATCATTTACATCATGTCAGCCAAATGTCTCAAACACTACTAGTAGTATGCAATAAGTTAAGATGGCTAACTTTTGTTTGTGAAAATGCTAAGTGCTTTTCTTACTGTCACTTGGATTTTGATGTATATTCTTGCTCTAAATTTCTTTGCTGCATTCATCATCATTATCCCGCTTCTGTTATAATTAAATCTCAAATCACTTTGATATCAGGTTCTTGATCTCGGACAACGGAGTTTTCTGGATTTCTTCAAATCGTGGTGTACGGCCGACTGGATGTGAGCTGATGAAGGGATTCAAGGAGTTGTTTCCACCAATTGCTGCCCAAAGCTATGATCTTGAATGCTTAAGAGATTAAACTATAACCACAGCCTGAATCTTCATTGAGAAAGCAGAAGACAAGCTAGCAGTTGCTGTTTAGTGCTAATTACCATTTTCTTATTTAAACCCTTATGATAGGGATGTAAATGGAATTATTCTAGCATATGATATGTTGCTATTTCACATTGAATCTTATTGAGGCTTATAATGTGACTTTTTAACCACTTTTGGTGGGACAATGCTTGATTAATGATTATTAAGATTGTTTATTCAAATTGAGTTCAAACACAAGTATTAATTCAACAACATGCCCTGTTTTGCTCAGGTGCCATACTATTATAGGAAAAACAAATTAAGCAACAAGACATACTCTCAAAT
>JAYJMF010000001.1:6465293-6481262 GCA_036873715.1 Salvia sclarea | reverse complement strand
ATACATACAAAATACACCATGATCGAAAGGTAATTCAATCATGAAAAGAAAGGTCTCCCACTGTTGTACATATATATGGAAAAAAGGTATATATAAAGATTGATAAGATATATAGTGATAAAGTCAATTTAATCAACATGAGAAAAAGAGACACATTTATTGCTTTTATTAGTCCAAAACACGAAGATAAATATTGTTTTTATTAGTCCAAAACACGAAGATAAACGTAGAAATATCACTTCCTTATTATTCCTATCTCAATTAATGGAAACTCTGAGCTTTCTTCAATAGAACTCAAAACTATTCTTTTTTTTCTTTTAAAACAAAAGAAATACTGTAAGAAATGATAATCATTAGGTAAGTTCTTCTAGGATGAGAATACTATGTTATTATAATTAACATTTAATTTTTTTCAATTTAGGAATATCTGAAACCAACAACAATTTCTATACGAAATTATGTTTGGTTACAAAATAAATTTTTATAATTTAAAGAGCACCTATATAATAGGCCTCCGTAGGTCAATTCAACACACGACTCAAAGATATTTATCGTGTGAAGTTTTATAAAATTTCTTAAATTTATGGGGCCAAAATTTATTTCCAGTATTTTCACTCAGATATTTTATATATATTTTAATTTATTTTTCAGCCATTATTCCTCACCCTACTTTAGAAATCTTCTTCTTAACGATTTCACATTTTTTCGACATTTTTTTTCTTTCATAACTGTAAAATCAGTACTGCTTATCTCTTTCAGCATCTTCAAAAGTAGATCAATCACATTTTCTTCCACTATAAAACTCTTTTATTCCTTGCGCCGCCGCGCCGCCGCCCATCCTCACGGCGGCGACGGCGATGATGGTGATGAAAGGCCGCCGTGGGTTTTCTCGTGAGCTGAAAACTTTAAAATTAAAAATAAACCATTTTCAATATTTTCCGATTTGAATTTTGACATACTAAATTAGTTAGATTGATTCGACAAAATTTTATGAATCTTGAATATTTGGATGATAAATTCTATAATCTCTAATAATAATATAACAAAAAAAAATAGTGATAATAATAATAATATTTTTATTATTTGAAAAAAATATCTATAAGAATTCACTCGAAAATTGACAACTCGGAAGTGAATGAAATTCGAGGAGGATGCATCATATGACACGTCAATATATTTAAATAATCGAAAATTTTAATTATATAAATGTGAGGTAGATGCTATGTCGAGAAATATTGGAAAGCGACTTATTTTGAAGGGACAATAATATAAAGAAAATAAAAAGAAAATAAAGAAAAGCACGACAAGATAAGGATTTAATGCTACTATGCTAGGCGTGGTGAACCCTATCATAATTTTTTGATTTGACATGAAATATATATATATACTGCAAAAAAAGAGAGAGAATATATTTGTAAATGTGGGAGGGAAAATAGAGATCAAACCGTGTTGTTCATTATACAACGATACCAATAAACCCCTACAAAAAGTTTATTGAAGATAAAATAAAAATAGTAGGATTATAACAATAAAAAAATATCACTAGTTTAATTATATGTGAGCATTATTTGAAAGAAAAATTTGGCTTGGAATAGAATTTAATATTTTTTGTGTCACGGTCCCAAGTCTAGAAAGAGTGAGATTTGTGGCCCACTTCATTTTCTAGGCCCATTTTTATTGATAAAGCAACTTTGATCTTTGTTCTGAAAGTATAGTGGGGTTTTGCATTGATATCAATGTTGTGGTATTAATAGGTTTGTTTTTTTAATTATAAAGAAATTTTAAAGATCGCGATACGTTAGTATATACTCCCTTCGTCCCAACGAATGAGTAATATTTCTTTCTTAAAATATTTTTATTATTTATATAATTTTAAATAACAGTATTATTTTTATCACCACTTTATACTATCTTTCTAATTCAACTCTTCTTAAATCTTATGTCAAAAAATATAACACATTTGCTAGAACGGAGGGAAAAGTAATTTAAAAAAAAAATTATGTGAGTGTGTGTATATGTAAGGACCGATTAATTTGGTAGAAATCATATTTAGCATAGGAATTAGAAGTTAATCTAGTCCGTAGATTTTAATTAAATAAATTATTATTGTCACTATCTGTTTTCACACTAAATGATGCATTTATATGTATGTGATGGTCTACCTTTCATTATAATATATTTTCCATATCATAACAATGTATTTGTTTATGATTTATGACGACTCATACAAAAATTAACAATCCAGAAACTGATAAAGGCCACAAACCTTTTGCTGAGAGACTGTGTTGATTTTCAAATGGAATAATATTTTATTTTGCAAATACAATAATGTTTTTATATGATGATGATTTTTCAATAATATTTATTGATAGTCAACACTCAATACCATAAGGTGGTTATTATCGCAGACTGATTTAGTTATTTAAATAATTTTGTTCATTTTAGTAGACTTAAACCGTATTTTAAATCTTTTTTTTTTCTTTCTATAGAGACGGATACTTTCCTTTATAGGAAAGAAGATTGTGGCTTTCTTTTTCAAAGAAAAAAATATTCTTACTTTTTGGTTCATGAAAATCGATTTCGCATCTCCCAATTCCGTAGGAACTATGTTGATTCAATCAAATAGACCTAATCTTATTAAATTAGATTATTTTAATTTGATTAAAGCTTTAATTAAATTGATCTGGATTATATATGTGAAAGAAAATAAATATCAATAAATTGTTATAGAAAACATATGACGTGATAGTGTGTGTTTAAGAGGCGAATTTGATAACTATTATTGACTTTAAACTAGATTTAGTAACTCGTAAGATGTCGAATTTAACCAAATATATCTGCACCAATTAATCTCATTTATGCACAACAAACACGTATTATCAATTTATTATACTAGCTTACAATTACATTTATTTTCCAAAAAAGGTAAAAATATATATATAGAAGACTCTTTTGGACATATATTTATACGTCACGTTCACGTATCAATATATCATTACTTAATTGTGTGATATGTAGAATTATTTATTTTACAAAATTCCTTCACATTATCACATATATGAGATATATTATAATATTAGACGTATATTATGATGGGATGATAATGTTTGATGCGTGCACCAAGCAACTAGCCTATATTATTATGCATGAAAACTCTTCCCTATTCAATTGGACCCCATTTTGTCGCATTTCATTTTGCTAAGTCAAAAAAATATAGTAATATCTAGTATTAATTAATTTATGAGGCGACCATCAATTATTTTATGTGGCACAAGAATAAATTCTCATGATGCAAAACTTGACATTTTTTTCATATAAGTGGCCCACAATATTAAAAAAGTGGTGCAACCATCCACGTTGAAATGACATTTTCTTTTATTTTTCTTCATTTTTAGGCTAAGTGCGAAGTTACGGAATTTACGTAATTCACAGAATCTCCGCAAAAAAGTATATATATATTAACGAAAATTATTTATCTCTGTGTGTGTGTGTTTTTATTATATGCGTGAAATAAACGTAAAATAAATTATAGAACTACGAGAGATAGTTAATTAATTATATGATTCCATGTGCATTAATTTTCAAGAAATTGGTGTTACTACTTACTCCTCTCAATATTAATTGGATTTGGACGATCGCTTTGATTGATTTAATCTAACTTTTAGTCCAATCCAATAAAAATTACTACTATTTAGACAACCGAAGATTCGTTTGGGATGAAATAGATCGTGATCGGACTTGAAATTTACTAAGCACAAAATTAATTAGAATAAATAAAAGGTAAATTTAGTTATTAGGGTCACAAATTCTCTATACGACGAGAATTCTGAAGCAATAATGCTTGCCAAAAAACATATAGTGTTAGATTTTTCTTATGTTCGACGTGAAGCTAACAAAGTCGTCCATAGTTTAGTTGGGGCGAAGCTTTAGACTATATATATGATTTCCAATATCTCATTAAAAAGGGCAAGTCAAATCGAGAATTTAGCCTCTTAACAATTTTTATATAATTGTTCAAGATAAGATAAGATCAAATTGAAGTTTTAAATAGTACAATTAAAAGTTGGTAGTGAAAGCCTACATTGTTGAAATTAATAATAGGTACCTGGCCGGCCCCTTGCTCTCATATATCTAATTTGGATAAATCAATTTTAAATAGATAAGTAATCACACTTTTTTCAAATTTGCTGAGTTCATGACTTGTGTAAATGCAAATATAATTTAATACTATATAGTATAGCAACATGGATAAGTGTGTACTTGTTCGTTTCTTAACAACTGTATGTTGTTTTCCTTTTTAAAAGTCTACAACATATGTTGCTATTTAAATACATCTCAAAATAAAATAAAAAATGGAAATGTAAAATATTTGCTTTCGTTTTCCGTTGTGGATTTTGTGCAATATATATAAAGTGGAGATCTAAGGATGGAGACAACATTGTTCTCAAGAATTATATACTCGAATAAAAATGAATTCCATCACAAAATAGTTTATATGTTAAATAATTAAATAAATCGATTATTTATATGTGATGTAATAATATTTGCATCATATTGTGAATGTTATGATGAAGATGAAGAGGTTGTGACCTTGACTTCAATGTCTATCTATTTGTGTCTTATCTGTTACAAAAGCATATAGCCATGTCACTTTCTACTAAATGATCATTAATTTCTCAAAATAAAAGTTAGGTAATTCTTCGTCGTTTTTCCTTACACGTATCATGATCTTTTCACCATTGGGCGTGTTTTTCAGAGGAAATTTAATTAATTTTTTTATATAATATATTTATATATTTTTGGTGTCAACAAATGTCGAAAATTTCTCAATCAACTCAATGTTAAATTGTCTTCTTCCATTGTTCATTCTTTGAATTATTGGTTACCATCTAAATCAGTCGTCTGCCATTGGCCACTCTCTTCGACGAGATTTTTGTCATTTTTTGTTGCAATTTTGTATTTACTCATCTAGGTAAGATCATATTTTCAAGAATGTAGCATTTTATTATAATATAATTTTATTATAATATAAAATCAAATCCATGCAACTGTGGGTTCAATTATTGAGCTCCATTTGCTTATCAAATATGGGAAAGATCTATGTGAGAAGCCGGCAAAAGACAAGGTCAATAGAAGTAAAAGATTTGGAAGAGAATGAAATATTTAGTTTTTTATAATGGAAGAATTTAACAGCTAAAATGATTGTGAGATACGCAAATTAAAGGTCAATAAACAGACGAAAACTAAATGCAAAGAATCTCTTGATCTAAAATGCCACTTCAGTCAATCTGAAATAGATAAAATCCCAAATTATTAATTAAAAAGATCAAACATAAAAGCAAATGAAGAAGGAAGATAAAATTCAGCTGCATATAAATATAAGTGAATTCGATTACATTCCATATTTCCCAATGTGACCCTGTAACTGTCAAAATTAGACCCAAAAAAATAAAAAACTCTAGCTCAGCAAGAATATGGCCATGCTAAAGAATCACAAAAGAAAAAAAAATGATCCCGTAACACTTAATTAATAGATGCATTAATTCATATACTACAAAATTATCTTGACAATCCAGTGATAAAACTTACAAACTATGCTTGATTCTTCTTATCATTTCGTCCCCGTTTTCTAAAATCCCGTCGCTCTGCTGAATATTGCTTCTTGATCAGCAAATTGCGCATTGCTGTTTTGACTGCTTCAGCAGCTGTCGAGAACGCTTCTTCACCTATCACCAATTTTCCTTGCAACGCTAGAAGCAGAGGTTCTCCTCCGGGAATCTCTTTATCTTCCACGACTGAAGTCTCAGGCACAACGGATCCTGAATGGTCAGCAGCAAGCCCAGAAACGACTCTCACGCGAGCTAAGAGTGCAGAATCAGTAGCACTTGAGCTGGATGCGCCCATGACCATCCACAACATCGGGACCGAAGAGGCGGATGCGATACTTGTTGGGATGAATGTCTCTCCTGCAACAGAAACCACCTGCAGCACACAACGAGAAGGGTAAAAACACACAAGGATTATCTCATAGCATTTTGAACTTCTTTGAGTGAAGCAGCACTCCAAAGTCCAAACTATTCAAATTTTTGAAGCTGCCAAGGTCACAAAACTAAGAATAGCTACACTGATGATCAATTGAATTGAGTCTATCGTCACATCATTCAATGTCTTTCAGTGGAAGGTTTAGAATACTCACTTTGACAATAGAGAGAGTTTTGGCAGAAAAATTGCATCTTAACAGCATTATCCCTTGCAAGCTAAAGACATTATAGAAGGGTGGATCAGTATCGGACTTTTAGTAAAAGTTTCCAGTAGAAACCTTTAGAGGAAGTTGAGTTAAGAATATGTGTAGGCTAGGGCATACCTCTGAATAGCAGCAGCAACTAGTGAGCCATCAGAAGTTTCGCAGAGATCGGTTACGGCGGGTAACACCTCGTCTTGCTTTTGATTAGAATTTAAAAGTCCTGCCTTCAGGAATGTAGAGGATTAAAACTAAACATGAGACTAATATCGTTTTAGGAAGGAGTAAAAAAATGGCAGAAGAAATAATCTTGCTTTTTTTTATTAGAATTTAAAAGTCCTGCCTTCAAGAATGTAGAGGATTGAAACTAAACATGAGACCAAATATTGTTTTAGGAAAAGAGTAAAAAAAGGGATAAATTTCCATCACAAGTATAAAGCAGGGAAGTTTAAGCTGCAATCCTACCTTAACTCCAACCTCGCATGTATCAAGAAGAGAACCAGAGGCATAATCCCACAGTCGAACCTCCAAAACAACCACAACTTTGTTAGCCAGGAAACGTGAGTGGTGATTAATCATCAATTTGAAATTTAACTCCAGAATTTCTATAACTCACTGTGGAATCACCACTTCCAGAGACTAAAAGGCCCTGTGCATAGTCCTGACTACTGACAAAAGCGATGCAGGAAACAAACCTGGTGACATCACATAGGAGGGAGGGTTTTAATATAAGTAACCCACATCAAAATATGACTAACATCATCTGACTGAAAAATGAAGATACATATATCCAAACATCACTCAACAGAAAGTACAGAGGCTTCATTCAATGCTCGCTTTACTTTTAGTGCATATCGATGAAGATTAAATAATATCCAACAAGTATACATCATGAGAATTTAGTAAGCTTGTTATAATTAAGAAGGCACGGTACAACAACAACAACAAAAGCAACTACTTGGACATCACTTGTATCAAATCCAAGGTTTAACATAAAAAAACTAGATCAGTGAGATCATTAAATGATTGCCAGCCCAACTGCAGATGAAAATTGCGTACGATATATTGCAGTCGCAGTAATTCTCCTAATCATTAAGTTTACACTATCAATTTTATGCATAAAGTTATATGACAATCAATGCAGTTGTTTTTCTGCAGAGACATATCAAGTTCCCATTATATTAATTTATTATATTTCTCTCTGATTCATATGTGTGTGTTAGATGTCTTAAGATAAAGATTTATCATTTTCACCAACCATAATCCAGTAGTTCCCATCCCATCAAACGGGCACAGGAATATCACTTACTCAGTATGACCAAGGCAAAAACATTGTATCTCATGAGCTCCTTTTAAGCGCTCTTTGGATAAGAGAGTGACCTGATGATCAGATACGGTAAGGTTAAAATCCAAAAGAAGAAGAGGAACACAGCCCAACCAATTGAATCAATAATAAGTAGCAAACCATTCTTACACGAATTTTGAAGTCACGATCAGCACTAATAATATATTTCCCATCGGGTGAAAAATCCTGCACAATGATAGATAAATATAGACTCCCTTGTAGACAGCATATACAAAATTTCTAAATGCTCAAATTAGATAAGTTGCTGCAGGTATCATTTAACTTTACAAGAAAACAACAGAAAGATTAAACATGTACACTGATTGATGCAGTACTAAAAAAGCTGGTGGCAACATAAAGAAGATATGCGTTGCTCGGATACGAAACAGCTTACCAGTCGAGTAATAATGCTACAATAATGTGAAAGAATAGGGACTGCCTTCTTATCAACCGGAGCTCGATTCTCTTCATCATAATCTCCTATATCCACGACATAAACAACCCCGAACTTATCCGCAAAAGACACAAACTTGTCATCACCACTCACTGCAAGAGAGGTAACTCTCTTCTCCGAAACCCTGCCCCCATCACCACAGACACCATTCTACAACATTCAGCAAACTACTATTTCTTCAAATTGATCAGATACAAACTTTTAGGATTCACTTACACTGAATAAACACAGCGCCACGAATCAGAATCCCAAACTTTCACAAGCTTATCATCTCCACCAGACACAAAAAGCTTCCCGCTTTTACTGTATCGGATGGCGCGAATGGAGTCTTTGTGCCCCGCAGATTCATCCAATAACTGAGCTGCAGAACCGCGTCTGCTTAACAGATTAAGTAAATTAACATAGATTTCAATCGAATTAAGCACTCAACATAGAAAAAAAAAAAAAAAAAAAAAAAAAAAAGCTTGTTACTTTTTCTTACTTGAAATCTAAAACCCGGGGCGCCGGCCCGCCGGCGACGGATTTTTGATTGGGGTGGACAGAAATTAGCGCCGGAGCTACCTCCGCTTCGAGCTTCTGCTCGCTTTCATCGATGTCGTGCTCCTCCATTTTCTTCGATTTCGATTGAGAGAGGGGTGGGGGTTTCTCTAGGGTTTCGGATTTGGGCGCCGAGAAATCCAGTTCAAAACCCACTTGTTGGGCTGTGTTTATGGGCTTGGGATAATTGGGCCTCGATTTGGTCCAATATGCTAGAAGCTTATTTATGAAAATATACATAAAAATAAGGCTTAATTTTCGAAGCAAACCACCATTTTCGACCCCTTTATAATTTCGACACAACTTCAAAATGTTTCTTGAAATAGTACTATCATTTTAAAGGAAATTATATAAAAGAAAGGGAAAAGGTTAGAAATTTAGAATACCTATTCTTGAAAAATCAATCTTCTGACATATTTTTCAAGAATACCATAGGTATTTGAACCTTTTTCCCTATGAAAAAAAATTTAAAAATGCACAACCTAGACATGAAGAAATTCACAACTCGTAAACACAAAAGGTTGAACTTCATTAAAACCTCTCGAAGTAAAGAAAAAAACCTTCGAGTAGGGGTGCGTGTGTGTTAGTCTAGTGGTAGGGAGTTACTGCCCGAGGCCAAAGGTCTCGAGTTCGAGGTCCTCGATGACGCGATCTTTAAAAATTTATGCATTAAATTTATCCAAAAACAAAAACCTTCGAGTAGGAAATAGATTACTTGTCTAAGAGAAGAAAAACCCTAACATAAAATTTGAACACATCCTTCAAAAATCAAAACCAATGTAACAATATAACACGACATTCCATGGTTGTGTGAAGGTATAGAAGGTTAAAGAGTCGACTTATTTAGAAATTACATCTAAAACCAAATAAATCAAGACAAAGGCAAACAATTAATGAGTAGAGATATCCATAATGCATCTAAATCTAAGCTAAAAGCAGGTAACATAATGCAATGCCTCATATTCAACAAAGTATTGGACAACCCAAAAATAGTATGTCCAAGAAGCATCATCATCATCATTATACTTTTGTTTACAGGCAAATTTGAAAAACATTTCTTCTGTTTCAACAACTCCACCCTCTGCCCCTAAATCCTCAGGTGTGTGCACCCGAGAATCGTGCCCCGACACCGCGTCATCGGAGCCACCCGGCGCCACGCCAGCCTCTCGTTCCCGAGCGTCAGCACGTCCACGTCGGACGTAGCCTTGATGTCCCAGTTCAGCCTATCCGGCCCGATCACGCCCCCGATGACGTAGATGTCGTCCCCCAACCCCGTCATCGCGAACCCGATCCTCCGCCGGAACTCCGACGCCGATACGACCAGCTTATTCGAATCCCTCTCCTGCTTGCAGATCTGGGCATGACTCATTATGTAGAGCTTTCCCCTCACAACTGCCATGGGACCTTGCAGCCAGGTGAAGTCATCATGAACAGTCCATCCCTGCTTGATATTCTCCAGCACTTGCACAGTTGATAAGCCCTTGTGCAGGATATGAACCTTACCCTCGACTACGACTCCCGTGCACGCGGAGTTGTGCGATTGGTGGAGATCGGGTATCGAGAGCCACGTATCCTTCTCCGGGTCGTAGATCTCGGCTTTCGTTATCGACTTCCTGCAGTTGGTAAAACCGCCGGCAACAATTATCTTCTCGTCCAGCACGCAGCAAGCAAACATGGCACGGGGGACGATCATGGAGGCTCGCAGCGTCCACTGCCTCGTCACCGGGTCGTACGACCAGACCTCGTCGGTTGCAAAACACCCGTCCTGGTCGCCCGTCAATGGGTCGACGGCATCGCTGCCGCCGCCGAGCACAAACAACTTTCCTGCAGCGGAGACGACGCCAAAGTGTGCGAGGTGGCGGATGCTCGAAGGGAGTACGGGGAGAGTGATCCAGATGTCATGTTGGGGATCATAAAGCTGCCATAGATTGTCGGGGTCGTACGCGCACACGCATATGAAGTCCTCGGTTGCATTTACCTCGCGACGGGCTCTGAAGAGTTCGGCGCTGCGAACAGCTTCCCTCCACGAACGCGATACAAGTTCCAGCTTGGGATGGAGATGAAAGGGTACCCGTGCAAGGCACCTTAAGACCACAGCATCGGGAAGACCTTCAATGAGTCCCGACATCAGTTTTGCGATGTCCTCAATCGCAACCTTTTCTTGTTCAGCACTTTCCACTAGTTGATTGTAGGATTACCTTTGAGACGCAGTATCTGAAATATTCAGTAAATATAAGCATTAACATAACTGACACATCTCATACGCCTGTTTTCAGTCTCATAAGCATAATAGGCAGATATTCCTCGTGGCACCAAATAGAAGAAATTTAAGAAACGCAATTCACTTGTAGTAAAGATCAGCAAATCAAAATATGACCAATTTTCACACGAGACACAATTGCTACAACGAAGGTGAAATAACATTTAAGGACTAAAAGTCGTTCCAAAAAATCCTCATATGCAGGCACCATCAGAATCTTAATGATTTAGAAGTTCATGAAAAAGACCAGAAACAAAATCCTGAAATGAAAATGATCAGCTGCTACTCTGTTCACAAAGATTCCAAATTTACCTCACTCTCTGATATGTAACTGATAACACTATTATTCACTTGCTATCCCCATACAAAGAAGAATTAGCATTTGGCACAAATAATGTAGATGAGACATTACAAGCTACTGATTCTTGACAGATTGTAGTTGAAATCAGCATATTGCATAATTGATAAGAAGCAATTAGCTTTACATTATGAAACAATCTGTTTGTGAAATGGAGAAAGAAACACATATAGCAGCATACAATCAATTGTTAGTAATAGGCATGGAATATATGCAATCTACTTCATCAGAAACAGATCCTCTTTCACTGCACACTTGATTTTTGCCATTTTTCATCATAACATTTTGTATAAACCAAGCTGATCATAATGCCCAAATGACCAGCATAGCAGCATTTTTTCCGCTTTGGATTTAAAGGAATGAAAAAGTGAACATGAACCATGCTCTATCAGTACATCATAAGATGTATTCAGAGCACAGCTGTCTAACAAATATACACCAATTTCTGTGGAGACATTGAGTCCCTCCCAGCAGCTACCCAATCTCAGAACAGTAACAATCTAACAGCAAACACAAACAAAGAAAATTGTAGTGCACGTACATTTGAAGATAACAAGTAACAATTTTATGTGTTTATATTGTATTTCGAAAACAGCAGTTTAGTTACAAGTTATGTGTAAGTTCACTGGTGCTCTTTGGTGTGCATTTGCTTTATCCCAAACTACATCTTTGAGAGATTCACCAGGTTCATAAACTTCTTAAATAGAGTAAAAGGCTCATCTGGAAAAGCTTCTTACTCCAAAAATGAGCATTAACACTAAAGGTTCCTTTCAATTATAAAGCATAATGAGATAACAAATTTGATTCCACACTGATTGAGACCCTTAGGCCTTCTTTGCCATCTGATCAAGTATATATCAATATAATCATAAATTCATAATCTCTTTGGACAAATGTTCATGTGCCTTTCTAAGATAGCGTTATTTAGCATCTCATATGTTCACTTAAACAATCACCTTAAATCATCTAAAACTCCATTATCCTCAAGCATAATAGCTTAATAATTTTCCTGCTTTACTAGTTGATTTGCGGAAAAGACAAAAATCAACAGACAACCAATGATTTCAACATAAGAATAGTTACTTATTGAAGCGAAAACCCATCATGAATCTGAATCTGAAACATGGAACCACATAGGAGCAAGTGGACAAGAAGTCAATGTTGTGTGATGTATAGAAAACCAAACCCATCTAAATTATACTGGGAAACTCATAATTTATCGTTTCCATCTTACTTTTTAGTTAGACTAACGGACATAGAACCCCTCACGGAGATAAAGAGGAGAGGCCAAATTGCATTGGTACATTGCTCAGAGGCCAAGCAAGGATAGACACCACAACCAGTGCCACCAAATGAAGAACACATGCATATTTTCAGCACTAAAGCCTCATAAGTCGGTAGTGCAATCTAATTGCAAACCGGAAACGAGAACAATGGATTTCTCAGCTGAAGCATATGAACAAGATCCTAAATGCAGTGAGTACGAACTCCAGCATACAAAAGCCCCAATATTCACATCCTAAAATCACTAAACGATCTTTAAATTAATCCGTATCCCTCATATCACATCCGTATGGCATCCTCACAAAACCCATCTTCACTAATTTGGTTCTCATGCATAACAATACAGTTTAGGTCAACTGGCAAAAGGGCGAATCCCCAACAACTTCAAGGATTTCAAGCACACAATTCAATGAGGCATAGAAACAATGGACCCACAAATTTTGCCTCCCCCCCATAAAAAATCAACTTAACACACTTCGAAGTCCAATACACGTGTTTAAATCTAACGGATTTACCATTGAACACCCGAGGCAGGCAACATGTGAGACCCAATATCCTCAATTCATCACCAAAAAGAACCCTAATTTGCAGTTACCAAAAAGTTGCACCAAACCGCCCACCGCAAAGCTCACAAATCCGGGCATAATTCATCGCGAAATTAAACGAACAATAACAAAAACAACAACAACAACAACAACAACAACAACAAAAAGCTACTAGTTCACTAAATTCAAGGAATTAAAGCGAAACCCAAGATTCCCAAACAAAATGACGAAAAATTACATGCAAAACAAAAGCAACCTACCTAAATTACCGAAACCCAATCCAGAAAACGAGATTCCAGCTCAACTCCGATAATTCTCTCAGGAGAAATGAAAAACGCCGAGGAGGAAAAAAAAAGACGGATTTTTTCCCCTTTTTGTGCTGCGGCAGTTATCACCCAAATTTGTATTTTATAATGAGAAAATAAATAAAATTATTCGGAGATTGAAACGTTTATGCGAATGTTAGCGAACACATTTCTTGCAGAGGTGAATCAAGAAATTCCAAAGGGCGGAAAAGTGTGAAATCGGAAATTGTGTGCAAATTGGGTAAAAGAGTTTAACCCTTAGAATTTGGGCATAAAATTGGGCATTAGGATATTCCATCATGCTTTCTTGCTGTAGGCTGCGAGCACGTGCCGAGCACGTGTCTCTTGTCAAATTTCAAATTCCACTCTTTTGTTTTTTGCTTCTTTTTTCTTTTTTCCCTTATTTTCTTCTGAGACAAAAATTAAACTAGTCATTTTGGATTATAAAAAAAAATTATTCTAGTCACAAAGATTAAAAAAAAAAAATAGTGATTCTAATCCTTCTTTTCCAAATAGTCCTTTTGTGTATGATGCAAAAATAGTGACACGAAATATTGCAACATCAAACTTCGGGGCATAGGGAAAATTAATCTAAGACGCGAAATTAAAATTGGGTATAATTTCGCGTCTTGGTGTAATTAATACCCAATTTCGCGTGTTGTGCAAAATCGAGTATCATGCGAAATTACGTATTAGTATTTCGCATCATTGTAAAAATTACACTAAGATTCCAATTTGGTATAATTCCGCATCATATTTTTTTTAAAAAAGGGCATAGGTGTTTTTTCCATTGAAATTGCTACATTAATATACCTTTATTTTTGTGGTTAGAATCAATTTTTCAATATCTAAATTATTTAGGGGTATTGTCACGTTTTTTTTTCCTTTTTCTCTTTTAAGGATTATCATTATTATTTATTTATTAGAAAACGATTGATTATTTTTTTTGTGTGTGTGGAAAAGAATTTGGGGAGTTTATTTTTGGTGGGTTCTTTGTTGCAAGCTGTTTCCACCTGTAACACTAACACAACATGATGGGTTGTGTGATCTTTCTTCCACTTGATTTAATGCTTTGTCATATATTTTTATATTATTTTATTGTATAAAAATGATTAAGTTTTACTTACTAGCCAAGATATGTTGATTAGCATTATAAAAAAATATGCAATGTGGTGCTTGTGCGTGATTTAAAAAATCAAGGATGAATCGTAGAAGTTGACTGACTTTACTTATAAGAAAAATATTTATTCAAGACAAATAATCTTTTACAAGATGTGTTGATCCGGGTAAAGTTCATACTTATGTAATAAAATCGACAAATCAAATAAGAATGTAATCACAATGTTTTGCGATAAATTTGATCACAAACTCATCCATGACATAATTAGATTAGTTTTTTTCGTAATTTTATATTGATAAAAAAAAATTAAAAATTTGGTAGATGCACTATTATTAAATTTGTATAGAATAAAATAGCTGAAATTTAGGATGATAACTCAGAAGTAGAAGTACTTGAACTTTTTATATAACACGTGTTGACGTGTTTTATTGTATTATAGTTTAATATATACACGTGGATTGTATACGAAAACTTTTCCCAAGTGTTTTCGTGGCAAATTTTTTGCGAATAAGAAGAGTATAAACTAGTAATAAACATGCTTTTTACTAAGGGCTCTTTTTTATATTTTATTTTTCAAAGTTATTATAGAATCTTGTAACTTTTTAACTATTTACTAAACAAGTTTCAAAGATTTTATTTTATTTTATTTTATAACTTCTCTAACTTTAAAATATGTGTATGAATATAAAACTCTCTTTATGATTTAATTGAAAGTGTATGTTGATGAGAATAATTTTGCGTCTTCCTTTGTCCAAGTCCATTTGAGAAAGCCCATAAGGTAGATATGTTAGGTTGGGCCCAATTACTATGAAGACTTCATACTTATGTAATAAAATATACAAATCAAATAAGAATGCAATCACCAATGGAGTCGTAAAACCTTTATCATAAACTCATTTAACTCCTCTTAAATCATGTGTTTATTTATTATTTATATTATAAATCCGACATGAGTTTTTTTTCATTGATTTTAAGTCTAAATTTAATTCTTGTTGTTTTTTTAAGAAAAAAAAGTTAACTTTTTTTTTTTTTTGCTAACATGGTTTAAATTGATAAAGAAAATTTTTCGTAGGGTCGAATTTAGATTATATTTATTATATACAAATTTATTGTCAGAATAAACATTCATTCGTAATATTGAAACTTAAAATTTACTTTATGTGCGTGATTATTATAAAATATACGCTGATTATTATAAAATATGCAGTCTAATTACTTACGAAAGAGTGAAGAGCATATAATTCTTTGGAATATGAATTTTTGTATGTATATTAAGGAAATCACTTTAGTTGCAAGCTGTCAATTTTGGCCCGGCCCGCCCGAGGTTTGGGCTGGGCTGAGCTAGGAATATGATGGCCCGAAAAATTTCGGGCTTTTTTGGCCCGTCCATTCGGGCTTCCGGGCCGATCGGGCTTTGGGCCAAAAAAGCCCGAAGCCCACAGACTTTTTCGGCCCGCCCAGTTTAACAATTATTTAGCAATTTTTTATTTTTATTTTTAGTATTAATGTAATTAATTAAT
>JAYJMF010000001.1:6432873-6460333 GCA_036873715.1 Salvia sclarea | reverse complement strand
AATAATAATAATAATAATAATAATAATAATAATAATAATAATAATAATAATAATAATAATAATAATAATAATAACTTCAAACAAACACAAAACATAAGAAAAGAGTGTGATTAATTAATACTACTAGACATCGTATTGGGAAATATAATAATTTTAGTCCATGCGTTGAATTTGAGTTTATTATAAGAAAAAAGAAGCGTTAACTAAACAGTTGTATAAAATAAAATTGTTATTTATGGGAATGATAAAATTAAATTAATTAAGTTGAAAAATTAAAATGGGTACTACCATAGTTTGAATTTTGATTACAAAATTATTGCCAACCGTGCGGCCTTGCACCGACAAAAGTCTTCGCTATTTTTTAAATATTTCTCATTTTATCTCATTATAGAGTATTAAAGTAGAGTGGCCCCATAAACTTGCCGGTGACAAAATTATAAACCGCTAGAGTTATTATTTTGTTCTAAAACGTCACAACCTCAAGATATTTTAAGATCAATTGAAATACTATAAATTATTGAAAAGGTGAAAAAAGGACATTTTTTTATTTTTTTCATATCAAATAATTTCGAATTTATTAATTTATTTTTTTGGATATGACTACTCGAGTAGTACGACATAGGGGCAAAATGTAAATCGTATTTGAACCTCTCGTTTCTCATAAAGTGGTCGGCCTATTAGTATTAGGTAGGGATTGGACGTATTAAAATTGACATGCCTATATGTGGTGGATTCAAAAATATAAAATATTTGGAAAAATTAAAATCAAATTGTTTTAAAGAATATACTATTATAAGGTATTAAAAGGAATTTATTTGGAGGGTGAGTACTTGGACTTCTCGGGTCTATGTCGACGACGACGACATCTAACTAAAATATTCTAATTAGATTATATTATTGGTTTAGCATAATAATATAGTTTTGTGACACTTGAACCGAGTGATTCATTAATACATTAATCAAGTCTAATAAAGTGATTGTGTAAGTTTTAATCATCAAGTGATTTTTGGAGTCGTAAAGCGCAATTGAGAGTTAGTGTCAACATGCAACTGCCAACATGGACTGAACGAGTTCGTTTCACATATGAAACCGATTTCTTTAGTACGATTAGGAAACGATTCAATTGGTTAAATACGACGATACGTTCTCATTGGTTAAATCGGAGATGAGGACGAGCTCCTGCCCAATGATATCCACGAGATTCTAGAAGTTGTTCGGCCATTTGTATAGATCCTTAATACAACAACTCATAGTCTTTCACAATTTATTGTGCGTTGTCATGAGTCATATTGTTGGGCTGACGCCTTTCTTTTTTTGGTCGAAGAATATCATACTCCCTCCATCCCTTTAAACTTGGCACAATTCTTTTGGGCACGGAGATTAAGAAGGTGATATTTTTGTGTTTAAAATGGTGGAGCCCATTACGAAAGTGATGTTTTTGTGTGTAAATTTTGTCATTTTGAGTATATGCCAAGATTATTGGGACAATCTAATAAGGAAATTGTGTCAAGTTTAATGGGACAGAGGAAGTAATTGCTTATTTAATGAAACACACACAACGCGCCTTCCCTTTGAAAAGAAAAGGACTCGGCGTTGTTTACACCATATTGGCAGACACGTGTCATCTCCTGTCGTTACCGTGTCTTTCTAACTCAAACTCGAGCCAAAATTGACATAATTTCGATTTTATCATAGTTTAATATTGCTATAATTAATTAATAGTGTGAAAATGTTGTGCTCATTGATCTCATCTAGTAGGGTGTCCTTTCATATGAGATGGCGATAGAAAGATGTATAGATGCAATAAATATTAGGGTGGTGTGATCATTAAAAAGGGTTATAATCTAATAACTATTTCAATAATTCAATTATGAATGTCACGAAATTATGTACGGGGGGTTGTGCACGGATTTGATGAGTGTGGGTCCAATTTGTAACATCATTTTATGATTGGTGGTTGGTATTGGTACACTATGGTTGGCCCCATTTAATTAATTTATTATCCATCTATATGAATATGACATATACAATACACCAACTATATAAATAGCTATCTTATACTTTTCTCCCAATTAAATGCCCACACAGGATCATGTACTCCATCTAGTACGTTGATCGGGTTCATATATAAATAAATGAAAAAAAATACAAATAAAGAAATATATTTCATTAAGGTATCATTACATTAGTGTAGCCTTGAAATGGTTAACAAACATTGATCTTGTGAGGGTGATAATTGAGTTATTCTAAATTGTTTACGCTTCTGCTTTAAAAAAATACGTTGGGAATTCGAATTATTTTTTCAGATAAAAAATACTAAATGAGTTATGTGAAATAAAATTTCTGCAAATATATCTTGTCCCTCCATTTAAATTCATCAAATAATAAAAAGTAACGGCCGAATGAATTCAGATATTAAAGTAGGAGGAATGTTATGCTATATACTTTATGTGAACACCAATTTTATTTAAGTCATATTAGCATAATTTTATTTTTTTATATCTCTAATAATTAAGAAAATATTATTGACATCAATAATTTTACAAATTACAAAAAAATCAAACCTCAATTTGTCATTTTCTCTACAAATCAAGTTTTTATTCACATAAATGGAAAAATGTCAAATTGAGGTATGATTTCTATGTATTTTGTAAAATTAATGATGTCAATAATGTTTTCTTAGTTATTAGAAATATAAAAAATATAAAAAACAAAAAAATATATGCTAATATAGCTTAAATAAAATTGGTGCTCATATAAAGTGCTCACATAAGGTATGTAACATAACATTCCTCGTTAAAGTAGTACCTACTAAAATATTATAAAACTTATTACGATTTAATAAAATACAAAATATAAGTACAAGTACTCATCAGCACGTTTTCCATCATACTAATAAGCTTATCTTATAGAGTTCAAGAATCAAAATCGACAACATCAATAACTTGCACTTTGAAGGTGTTTTTTATGTGTTTTTTGCCATAACAAATTCAGCATATATCTAGCAAATATTGATCTCACATTTTAGTATGGATGACAAATACTGAAATACATCAATAGTAGATATATTGCTTCCCCTTAAATAATAAATAAATAAATAAATAAAGGGGAAAATTGCATATTTATACGATATAAAATGTCACATTATTTTTCACATTTTGGGCAAGAAACCAGCTACAATACACGCACCTCCATTATTCATTCCCCAACTAATGCACAATAATTCTCTTCAAAAAAAAAAAAAAAACTAATGCACAATAATTGATAAAGCACATTATCAAATGTGAAAATTGGACGTGACAAATTCGATCTAAAAAAGTTAGGGTAAGTTTTGACTCGCACAATATTCATTCTACCACTATATTCATTCTTTCACAAAATACAAAAATACAAATAAAAAAAATCAATGAAAAGAGGGCAACCAAAATCTCAATATATCACGTCTCATTAATGTGTAAATTGTACACTAATTCTCTCTTCTTCTTCCTCTCCCCTCCCCTTAAAATGGGTTGCGTATGTGCGTGTTTTTATATAATATACTATTTAGCAAGATGTTAAAATGAGAGTTTTATTTAAAAAATGAAAATATGAGATTATTTTATACATAATCATAAAGATCCACGACAAATACTTATTTTATTGGATGAATTCATCACCTAGTTTCGAATCTCACAATAGAAGAAAATTCGTTTTCTTTTAATAAATCAATAACTTTCAAAGTAAATGCATTAAAAACATGTGTTTATTATAACTCAACTCTCTCAATATATACGATACAAAATATATTTAATCTAATATAAACTAAGATTAAATTTAACCGTATTTCTTTAGGTAAATATAGAGATGCAGACTCATGGTATGTCCGACATAAATTCTTGATACTTTAGTTGTGCCACTTATACTATACTATACTATACTGCTATAAAAAGCACCACTTTTACTCTTTCTTTTACTATTTATAAATCCCGCTATAAAAAGCATGATAGTAACACGATCAATCAACATACTTTAAATTAAATTAAATATTTTTCTAAAATTCAAATCTACGTTACATCACACCCCAATTGTAAACCTCAAATTTGACCCCCAAAGATTTAAGAGACGTGTGGGTGTTACATTCCTCAAGAAATTAATTAATCCCTAATTAAATGACACAATTAAGAATAATAATCAAAGGTGGGGAGCGATAATCCCTCATCACCTACCTACCTATCCTCACTCGCACTCTCCACACCTTTCCGATTTCGAAACATTTCACAGAAAAATACTACTAAATAATTTGATCAACACACAACAGCGAATGATTCGCTGAAAATCCGAGTGCCCCACCACCAATTCCTCCCAAATCAGCATAAGCTCTCCTGTCCCTTTCCAAGAATCTCAACAAAAAACCCCCCACATTTTACCATTTCTTTGACTCACGAGCTGTGACTGAGTGTTCATCCATAAACCGTGATTTGGATGCGGAATTAATGCCAATTGGATTGGGTTTTGTTGAAAAAGGCGACAGCTTGTTCACCTTCACACAGTACACGCAGTGAATCTCTGACAAATTCAACTAGACTTTGCCTTTCTCATTCTTCTCCTTCGTCTGCATAAAGGGGGGAGGGAAGTGGGTAGCATTTCCCTTTCTCTCTTTCTAGATTGTGGTTCGGGAATCGCATTTTGGAGTTTGAAAATCCCTTTCCTTTTTTCGGGTGTGGGGTTTTTCGATTTGGGGGGTTTTTGTCTTCTTTTGCCGCTCCCTGCTCGTTTTTCTCCTTTTCTTTAATACTTTTATATAGTGGATTGGAATTGGATTAGACCCAACTCAGAAAATATAAAATATTCGAGTTCTTGGCTTATTTTCCATTTTACTATCCTCACATGCTCCTAAATTCACTCATCCTGCTTGCCTTTGAAGATCTGCATTTTCAATTTGAGGTAATTGAGAATCTTCTCCTCTTTCTCGTCGGCATTGATTCCAGAAAATGTGCTGGATTATTGTGAGGTTTCGCTGCAAAACCCTTTTGGGTTTAACGATTTTAGGGTGATTTTGAAATGCAGTTCGAATGTGAGTCCTTTTGAAGTAAACAAATTAGGTAGAATGTGGATTTTGTTTTCCCTTTGTGGTTTGTGGCTTTTCGACCTTGTACCGAATTGTATGTTTCGCCCAAAATGTCGAGAAAAAACATTCATGCTAGCTGGTTTTTCTGGTTTTCTTGAATCAAAGCCACTTGTTTTGCTCAAAGCTACAAATTGCATTTAATTCACTCCTTTTTGCTCCTTTTCGTTCTTGAAAGTTCTTGAGAGAATGTTACTATGCCTCAAATGGGGATGCTTCTTACTTGCTTTTCTCTTGTTTATCAGAAAGGGGGTTGCAATTTTCTGTTATTGGAAGATAGTGTTTACTGGTAAATTTAAAATTCTTGAACAAAATGTTGTTTTTGGTTTTCTTACAAATGTTTTAGCCGTGCTCTTAGAAAGATCCGTGAGTTCATTCACATGCTGTGACTTGCTATGAAGAACTTGATGTTTCGACTTTTCTGCAGTTGGCAGCTTCTTTGGTAGTCTGATTACTGATAATTTTGTTTCTGTTATTCGAAGGTGGTGCAGTGCATCTTGTGATGTTATCTTGGGAGATATTATAGACTAACGTCGTAGCTGAAACTGCGTAAAATGGAGAACTATGATATACTGGAGCAGATTGGTAAAGGGTCGTTTGGCTCCGCGCTGCTTGTTAGGCATCGACAAGAGAAGAAGAAGTAAGGGAACATTGTAGCTAGAATTTTGCCTCTGTAATTAGATATTATGTTTCTCTTATTGTTGGTTTCTTTTTCTGTTTCTTTCAAAGGTATGTTATGAAGAAAATTCGCCTCGCTCGACAGACTGATCGGACCCGCAGATCCGCCCACCAGGAGGTAACACATTGTTTGATTTTTTTATGAGGCACATTCATTCGATTGTGGTGAAAAGAAATACTACTAAGGCGGAACTAAATTTCTTTCAATAACTATATATTTTGCATTGTGCAGATGGAGCTCATTTCTAAAGTTAAGAATCCATTTATTGTGGAGTACAAAGAGTCCTGGGTGGAAAGGGTACGTGACAGAATCGCAGAAAACCATTTATATCAAGCTTACAAAATGAAAGGAGATGATTTTTTTCTTGCTTATTCATTTAAATTAGAAATGTATAATGCGGCGATGATTAAGCTTATCACAAGTATTAGGAATAATTTTGGTAGTTGCTCAATTATTCAAATTAAAACAAGGAACCAAGTGACTTAGTCTGATTTGTGAGTGATATTCGACTTTCAATCTATCAAATTAGTGGTTGCTAATCGTGTACTTACCTTCATCTTGCTTAATATTGAAAACTCCAGCTAGTTGATTTCTCTTGGTATTATTTGTTGTTTTATATCATCTCATTACGATGTAAATTCTGTTATTTGCAGGGTTGTTATGTGTGCATCGTGATCGGTTACTGTGAGGGAGGAGATGTGTAAGTTGCTAGTTTCCGGCTTTGTATTTGCAGACATTAGTCATCCCTTATTTTGTGTAACTCTGTTCCTGTTGCCTTTTCTGATATAATAGGGCCGAAGCAATTAAAAAGAGAAATGGGATTCATTTTCCTGAGGAGGTTCGGCAAAATCTTGTTTTTCCACTCTTTTAGTTTTTTCACCAACCTTTATGTGTTAATATTTACATCCGTTTGTTGGATTACGAGCAGAAACTCTGCAAATGGCTGGTTCAACTGTTATTGGCACTTGATTACTTGCATGCCAATCACATTCTTCATCGCGATGTCAAGGTATTAATATTATATACGTTTTAACATCCTTTATATGTGAGTAACAAAATAGCACATATTAAACGCTCTGTCATTTCTTTCAGTGCTCGAATATTTTCCTGACGAAAGATCAAGACATACGTTTAGGTAACTAACTATAATAATTCTGCATTCCTGCTATTGTTGATGTCTTCTTGAAACTTTTTAGTACAAAACGGCATCCATTTATCTTTTTCTATTTTTAAATCTTATTCTATTGTAACGTTTCAGGGGATTTTGGTCTTGCTAAAGTATTGATTTCTGAAGACCTAGCATCCTCTGTGAGTATAAACTATAACGACGATGCAGATGCATATTTCTTTAGGATCTCCCTCGTTCATATAATAAATTGTTTCTACGCTATCTGATTGCAGGTTGTTGGTACACCTAGTTATATGTGCCCCGAGCTTCTTGCTGATATACCTTATGGTTCAAAATCGGATATCTGGTCCTTGGGTAACTATTCTCGAGATCTTGTAGTTTGCAAACTTGCTACATTGTTTGGGTTGTTTTCGCGACCATTTATGAATTTTGTCGTCTTATTTTAGGGTGCTGTCTCTATGAAATGGCTGCTCACAGACCCGCATTTAAAGCATTTGTAAGTCCAATTCTGTTTTTCGTATACATGTTATCATTGGATTTCAAAATTCAAATTTAGGCAAATATGTGTCGATCAAGGTTAGATTTTAGTGAACGCAAAATAGGTCCGTTCTTGTTATTGTCTTTGTTAGACTAGAAAGTGATATTTTTACCGTTTTAATAATGTAGATCGTAATCTCTCGCCATTATTCAAAAATTGAGTACCTTTAATCATGTTGAATAATTTATCTTTTATTTTCTTCCATGAACAGGATATACAAGGTCTGATCCACAAGATAAATAAATCAATCGTGTCTCCGCTTCCAACCATGTATGCTGGTCCATTGTAAGTCCGTTGCTCGAATAACTTTTGAGACATATTTCTCAACAAGACTTTATTTTCGCTAACTCGCATCTTTCGTTGTATCTCTTTCTGTCAGCCGTGGTCTCATCAAGAGCATGCTTCGGAAAAATCCAGAGCTCAGACCAAGCGTACGTTTCCATTTCTACCCTTTTACCTTCCCCGTTATAACGTGCAAAGAATATTTCAGCAATGATATGCAATCTCCGTGTGCAGGCTGCAGAGTTGCTCCGACATCCTCATCTCCGGCCCTATATCCTCGATATTCATCTCAAGTCGAACAACCCCAGGAGGCATACTTTTCCAGCTCTGCCCTCTGATGCCGATTTTGTCAAGAAAACGAGATTCGTTGAAGCTGAAGCCATCAAAAGAGAGAAAAGGCTGTCATTCGGCAACAATAGGGCGTTGAACCCTAGCATATCCGGGAACGAACTCGAGAGCCCTTGTTCTTCTCGAAGAGCGCAGAAAACGTACAGCCATTTGAATGATAAACTATCCGACTTGTCGATTGATAGTGTCGGTGATGATATCGGCCTGCAGAAGCTGCCGAACGCCACCAAATTCAGCGCTGTCAAAACTCCGAGAACAGCTTCGGCAAAGGCTTCTGCGAATCACAGGAGACAGTCCACGACTCCGTCGAGAATATCGAACCCTGGATCCACTCGCGAATTGGTTCGTTCGAATCCTGTTTTTCGCTTATGAATCGGTACCTTTTTTTTTTTGTCGAAGTCTGACCGATTGCTTTATGTATATGCCAGCTACCGGTGTTGCATACGCCCGCCAGAAAACCGTCGCAAGCAGCGCGGAGAGCTTCCCTTCCGCTGTCGACGCGAGCTCCTTCCGCAGGGTCTGCCTACAAACCTAGCGCCGCGCTCCTCGGCAGCTTGGACTCCCCGGACGTCTCCGTCAACGCGCCACGGATCGACAAGATGGTCGACTTCCCGCTGGCGTCCGCGGACGAGTCTCCGCTACCAAGAAGCCGCCGGAGCTCGTTCTCCTCGGCTCAGTGCTCGTTCACACCGCCGTCCGTCGCAGACCGTTCGATCACGAAGGACAAGTGCACGGTCCAGATCCTTGACCGGACCTTCGCGAGGTCGCTCTCGGGTCACGGCGCCCAGTACAACGGCGGCAGCGAGTGCTCGGAGCACAATCCGGGCGGCGGCGGGGGGTCGAGCCGGTCGTCATCGGAGAATCAGCGGAGGTTCGACACGTCGTCGTACCAGCAGCGGGCGGAGGCGCTGGAGGGGCTGCTGGAGTTCAGCGCGACGCTGCTGCAGCAGGAGCGGTTCGACGAGCTGCAGGTGCTGCTGAAGCCGTTCGGGCCGGAGAAGGTGTCGCCGCGGGAGACGGCGATATGGCTGACCAAGAGCTTCAAGGAGAATGCAGCTTGATGAAGATGATGATGATGATGGGATTAACAGCTAATTGCAGGTAGGAATTATGGCGTAAATGTAGGGTTTTTGTATTGCATTTGGCCAAAATGTCATGAATGGCTTGTTCATGGCCATGGGAGAACTAGAACTAGAGTAGAGCAAATACTATGATGTAAGAACTTGTTTGCTATCTTTCTATTTTCATCATATGCTCTCAACCATGTCACTGTGTCTTGTGTGCATTTGTCGGTCTAGTGGTAGATTGGTTAATGCTCGAGAACAAAGCTCATGTTCGAATCTGCAAAGATGTGTGACCAAAAAATCATTGTCATTATTTGCTACTCCTTCTGTCTACTACGATAAATGTTCACAGTTTTTAGTGGCACGAGTTTAATCAATCCTCTATAAGAATGTAAAGTTATAGGGCGATTATATAGGATTGAGTATATGAAGGATAAGATTGTCAAACCAATTCAAAATTAAGTAATTTATCATTTATCCATCAAAGTAATTAAATTGTAGATTAATTCGAATTATTTTTATCAATATATTCTATCATGCAAAATAATTGCTCCTTTAGTGGAGAAGGGTGCCCACGAGGGTTATATTGTGTCTATGTTCAAAATAGGAAAATGAACGTATTTCGTGAACGGATCAAAGAGAAAATAATTGTATGTAACATCGCTGAATTGTGGGTAGAGCTATCAAATGCCCGGCCCGGCCCAAGAATTAATTTGGGCCTTAAAAACGCTAAATTGGGCTGAGTTTTAAGTGGCGCAGTTCGAATCCATAATTATTGGGCCATGAAAACAACCGCATTTACCTTATGATTTAAAGTTCTTTTTTATTTATTTCTTTGGTTTATTTGAAACAGGAAAAGAAAGCCCTCCATTTTCAATTCGATCGAAACACAAAATGACAAAATTTCCATCATCTTCTTCTTCTCTCTTTCCTTCTTCATTTGATAATTTTAAATAAATTACCCCTCAACGAACATATTAGAAATTTATTCTTTTCTTTTACTAAATAAAAATAAGGGATCCAAACTTTGCTGGCAAAATATGTTTTCAACGAGGGATTACTTACACTTAGCTTATATTACTAAAAATCTATTGTTTAATTTAATTGATTACTGAAAATTTATTTGATTATCTTATTTTCAAAATACTCAATCTTTATCAGCTCATCACTAAAAGTAGACGAAGAAATTATTATATTTAGTATTCAACGTAATAAATGTGGCATTTAATTACTAAAATAGGTTTATGTAGAAACCCTCTGCTTTCACCCCAAATTGCAGTTGAAAGATGGAAGAAGATGAAATCCTCGAACTCTACCACCTTCAATACACCGATCTCATGGCGTTGTTATCCCATCAAAATCCGCCATCAAACGATGAAATCCAGCGCTTGAGCTTCATTTCAACCTCTATAATGCATAACCTCGGCCAGAACGGGCCGGGCCTTCTCTCCATCAGCGGCGTCCCCGAAGCCCGCACCTCAAAGACGCTGCTGCGTTTGGCTAGAAAGCTCGCTCTTCTCAGTAATGATGATCGGAAAAGGATACTCAAGGTAAATTTCAAAACTATTTATTTGATTTGATTGATGATTTCATGAGGTGTTAATTCCCCTGCGTTATAAGTTTGTAGGATCATAATCTAGGGAGCGATGTTCCGTTGAAAAATCTGGATAGAACAGTGTCGTCTTTCGCGATGCAATTGAAGTATGAAGATGAATTCGAGTTTAGGTTTGGGGGTTGTGGAAAGGGTAATGAGGTTGAATTTGGGGATTTAGGGTTTCAATTTCGTGAATTAGGGTTTTGTATGATAAAATTGGGGCTTTGCCTTGCGAGGGTTTTGGATAAGGAAATTGGCGGGTGTGAGCTAGAACAGAGCTTATTGCAGAGTGGCACTGCAAAGGGGAGATTGATTCATTATCACTCTGTTGCTGATAATGCTGCCATTAAAGCAGCAGCAAGTAGGAAGGGGAGAAGCAGAGTTAGTAACGTTAATTCGAGGGAAAATTGTGAATCTGGTGATGGTGATGGTAACTCGAATTTGTGGCAGCAATGGCATTATGATTATGGGATGTTTACGATTCTGACGGCGCCTATGTTTATGCTGTCGAGTGGAGGTGACGAGCGAGAATGCGAGTCTCCAAGTGGCCACACGTATTTGCAAGTGTTCCATCCGGGGTTGAACCGCGTCGTGATGGTGAAAGCGCCAAAAGGGAGTTTTATCGTTCAGGTTGGAGAATCGGCGGATGTGTTGTCGAGGGGTAGGCTTCGAGCAACGCTCCATAGCGTTTCTCGGCCTGCAAAGGTGGAGAATTTGAGCAGGGAGACGTTTGTCATATTCTTGCAGCCGGCGTGGAGCAAAACATTCTCACTCACAAACTACCCTGATCAAAAATCGAGATTAGGGGATGAGGGATTGGATGACGAGGAAAGATGTAGTGATAGGCATGAATTGAATGGACTGGCTCGAAAAATCTACGAGATCGTTCCTCCCCTGTCTTCACGCCTGCGCGATGGGATGACGTTTGCACAATTTGCAAAGGAAACTACGAAGCAATACTATGGCGGTAGCGGTTTGCAGGCTAACGGGTAGATAGGTAACTCTCTTTTTTTTTCCCCTTCATAAATGTAGGTTGACATGTTCTTTTCCATTATGAGTGAAATTTGCTCGAATTTTCTTCGTTACGTGTCGTTGCTTCATCTAATCTTATGTCGAACATGTATAGCCAACGGGACCGATCTAACTAGTCATAGAGACAATTAGATTGGATAAAGGAAAGCTTGAATTGACAATGCTTTCTTCTCTTTATGTTGAATTGATTTGAACATGATGAAATTTGGTTTACACACTTTGATATAACACTGCAGCAATTGATTTTTGTGTTTTTATGATATAAACTTTCATGAGCTATTTCGTCATGAACTTGTTTCGTTTGTGTCGAGTTGCATCCATCTCTCTCTTGTAGATTCTTCAATCTGATCTGTATGTGGAAAAAGTGTTGGTTGCAAGAATCATTGTTAAAAACATTTCAGAGATCACTTTATTGTTTGGACAAAAGTAACATGTTCTAGTTGCTGTTTTGGTCTTAATTTTGTAGGGTAGAGCAAAATGTTATTGTTTAGTTCTAGGAGATTGTTTATTAATTGTGTCATTGTGAGATACGGTATTACTGTTGGAATAAATCTATGCAGCCACATCGTGAGTGGCCATAAATTATTTCAATAGAAAACATAAATCGGTTCATTTGAACTTTTTAGATCAAAAAGTTTTATCATAAATATGAATTAAGTATTAATGATAAATAATTTTTAATTTTTATTTAAAGTTATAAATCTAATGTTCTAGTTTCTATTTAACTTTGCAAATTCAATAATATGATTTTTAATCTGATATTTAAGCTATGAAATAATTATTATTGAAAATAAATTTAATTCAAATTTTAAAATAGACTAATTTTATGTGATATTTAACACTTAAAAATACTAATCTTTCCTTGTGTCGGTGGCTATAATACGGCTAAATAGCACCACTCTTATTGTTATCAAACAAATTAAAGGCTAATTAATGAGTGGATTATGAATCTATGATGATTGCTCTTACCTGAATCATTGACCCTAATTATTCAAATATGGCTTATTTCAAGGGATCGACATGAGCTGCTCAGATCTCGGCTTGACAAAGTTCGTTAAGCAAACAACGAAACCTAATAAACGCATTTTGAAAATAAATCGTAACTTAAGATTTGAATCAAGAACGCTCGATTAGAGATCGACTCGAACCTGAATTCGACAACATTAACCTCGTCTCAATGGCTCTACCGCACCCCATCGGTATGAGGTTAAAAATGTGCTAAACCTTTGTAGTGAAACGAACACAAAGACCGAGAGATCTGATTATACTTTTGAAAGGAATCTTTGGAATATAATTTTGAAGCTTAGGTGAAAAAAACAACGAAAAAAGAAATAGGACAGAGGAGACATGGCTCAGAAAAAGAAGACAGGGCTAAGACAATAATCTGCTTAAAAGTTCTGAATAATTTTGCATGCGGTTTATTAATTGAGAAACTCGATGCTGCTGTACTTAAAAATCACATCTCTCTCAACACATCATTTTATTTACTTTTTAACTGTGTTTTCGATGCACGTTTGCTGTGTGAAAAGGTAAAAAGGTTATTAGGTTATGAGCCTGGGATAAAAAAGTTGATGCAACTGTTACTTGATTGAGTATAAAACAGGTTGAATTTGCTTACTTATTTAGCAAAAATCTTTCTATCCTTTTACCTAAGTGTGATCGAGTAGGGCTAGCTAGGTATTATCTTAGGTTAGATTAGCTCTACCTGCACAAATCTCGAATAGATTTGGGTTAGTGATAATATGATTTAGTTGATCATGATGGATCAATGGGATCTATTACTATTGTGGGGTAACTAATTTTTGGGGTGATCTTGCAAAGAAAGAGGTTATAAGAATAGTTTAGGAACTTAATAGGATATATATACTCCTTGTTTCCCATTAATAACTTCGTAATTTTTCTTAGGTCGTCCCATTTATGGCCCAAGTAAGGAAATAAATTAAGGTCTTAATTGTACATTTCTATCATTATCACTCTTCATTTCAACTTTTCCCCTCTCATACTTCACCATTTCTATAATTTTTGTCTTATACTTTACCCTTATTTAACTATTATTTAAGAAGTGGGCTGCCACCACTTTATTGCCTTAACACTCCCTCCTTAATCACCGTACATATTTTTTTGGAACTTTATATATATATATATATATATCTTACATATATATTGATACCGTTAATTGAACACTGGTCACATGTACCATCCTGCTAGCAAACCTATTAATTTGAACTTATTTCTAAATATTCAATTTTCCACCGATTCAATAAATACTATTTATTCAACAAGTTTGATTGGTTAATACGAGTTGATTTTCTTTTACGATAAAGTGATGAAACAATAGCAGGTCCAATAGCTGCTTCATCTGTTGCAATAGTTATAACAAAAATTGAAAAAATGTCTCCTCTTAATTGACGATTATCAAAAATATCAGAAAATGTTACAAAATTTATATTAACTGAATTTAATAGAAGTTCAAGGCACATAAGGGCTCTAACCATATTTCGACTTGTGATCAATCCATAGATACCAACAGAAAATAAATAGGCACTCAAAACAAGTATATGTTCGAGCATCATTAATCAACTCCTTTCAACACTCTTCGTTAACTTAGAAGAAGATCATTAGTTTTAGCAATCCTCGATGCTGAAATTTCTTGATTGCAACTTTTCCAGAGCTATTTTCCCGTGTCCGCCCCTGCTTGTACTCGTGCGTGAACTTTTCTTCGATGCTAAGCCCGGCATTGACATGCTAACTCCCAAAGTAACCGTGATTTGATCAAATTAATGTAGCACTAAATACCAAAAAGGTGACCAAATTGTTAAAAAGCACACATTTTCCCCATCTTAATTGTTAGATCATTTTCACTAGTTGGAATTTCTTAGAGTGAATTGAGGATTAGATTCTCTTAAACATCGATAGAACTATGCCAAAGACACTGATATTGAGATAGAGAAAGATGATATATGTATTATTAGCATTATTATGTGGATTGAGAGGCAAAGGGAATAAAGTAGACTGTGAATAGTAAGAAGCAGTTAATGGTCCCTGCCTGCCTCCCTCTCTCTCTCTATGGTTTGAGCAAGATAAAACCTTCAATACATATTTTGATTTTGGTATGTATTGAAACAATAATTCTATTCGGACTGACTATGGCCAGCCATACAAGACTATTTTAGTACATAAATGAATTATTAAAAATTTAAGTTAAAAAATTAATGTGCTATATATATTTACCATTTTCTGCATTTAAATTTAAAGTTGAATTTCTCTATGCAATTAATCTCCCTTGCATAGTTTTAATACTATATTAGATATTAATTTCTTTCTTTTAAAATAAAATAATGGAAAACAAATTTACGTAATGAATATTTTAGGAATAATATTCTTTATTTCTTAAGCAAACTGATTCTAAACTGAATCGATCCGATTTATAAGAAAAAAAAAATCTGTTGTATGGCTGGACACACTATGTCCAAATAGCATAAATTTATAAGAGTAGAGTGGAGATGAGAGGTGTGTTTTGGTTTGTTTATATGGCAAAAGGGAAGCATTGAGGCACGCCTTTTGCGAGTTTGGATCGAAACAAGGTTGGTCGGCTCTTGATGTTGCCAACACCTCTTCTCACTACTTACAACCATTATTCTTTGTCTTCTTCCTCTCTCAACAATTCTCTGCTAAAAGGGTTTCTATTCTTGGATTTATATTATATTAATTCCTGTTCTTCATCATGCCATCAAGAAATCTACGGTTATAGATCTCCCATTTGTTTCAATTTTAGATCAAACGTGTTCTTGCTTTTAAATATTCTTTTATAGTTGCTATGTATCTCTTGGTTTATTATTAGGACTCGTTTGATATGTACGATTAGGGCGTATTATATACCTATGACACACACCGACGCCTCCGTCGCATTAATGACATCTCAATTTCTTTTTGGGTTGTTCGATTTATAATGCCTCATTTCCCTTTTATGGTAAAAAATTACACACAAAAAAATATGTGGACAGTCACACCATCTTACACTCATAAACTTTGTTTTCTGACAACTATTTGCGTTAGGCCAATTGTTTGCTGCTTCTATTATAAGTCATGAGTCGAGCGAGGGGGAGTCGAAGGCGAACCCAGAGTGAGCCGTAAAAGCATAATTGTTGTCGGTCTCTTTATCTATATATTAATTATCGAAGCCGAAGGCAGAGCCGTTTGTTGTTTGCCGCCCCCTATTATTGTTGTCGGTCTCATTATTTATATATTAATTGGGCCGAGCTTAATTTTTTTTAATCTCCATCTCCATTTTTTTGATATATTATTAATTGGACGGAGGAAGTATCATATTTTCTTCAAAACAAAGACTCTTTCTAATATAAGGGCACAATATGTATTATGCGGATCTTTTGTATGATGTATACCATTTCCTAGGTGAGTTATTTTGGTGTAAAACAATAAAAAGACCTCTTCCTATAGAGTAAATTCAAATAAATGGGAACAAACTTTGATAACATAAATAAGGGCATTATTAGAATAATTATCCAATACAATCATATACTATTTTGCAAGAACTCTAAAACCCAAAAGATCATTTAAATAATAATGAAGGTTGTATAATATTGATATCTTAAACAATACTAATATAAGGTATCATAGTCAAATATACCAAATTTTATCTCATGCTACTAAGTAAACGAGTCTTTAGTGTGTAATCATTGATTCAACTCATTATCCAAGAAATACAGGGATCAAAACTCAACCTAGGAAATTGTGGTTTTGAATGTAAGTATGCTTTTTACATTTGTCTTGTCAAAGTAATCATAAAACTTCACAAATTTCTCCTCCTCGGGATTAATTTTGTTTAGTGGGTGCAAACACTTTTGAATTTTGGGCATAGGAATATTGAGTTACATACTGAAAGATACTAATTTATTCTTTCTTTCAAATACATATCCAACACTCACAAATTCTTAATGCCAAGCACCATCCAATGTAATCATATAATCTAATAACCACGTGCTACATAATCACATTCATAATATATAGTAGTATCATTTTATAACATTTTCTAAATTACGTTGGATACTCATCATTACAAAAATAAATAAAATAGGATATCTTGGCATACTGCAGATATTTGAGTCCAAATCCACTGCAAACTTTGTGTCACAAATAATAATTACAATTTGTAAGATGAAGATCATGTGTAGAAAATAGTGCACTAAGCCGAAAAAGAAGATGGCAAGAAAGAAAAAAGATGCCAAGTTATGAAAAATCTCAACAGGGCAGCAATCCCTATGCAGAAAAAAGAGATATAGTAGTAAATAGGAATCATGTTTTCACAAATAATTGTTGTCATACACCTTTTTTCCTTTTTCTTCAATAACAAAACCCAAAAAAGAAAAAAAGCACCACTCAATTTTTTTTAAATTATTTTTTACATTTTTTTTTAAAAAAAGAAAAAGGCAGCAACGTACTTCCCTCCTTTTCCCTTCCCCCTCAAAATTCCTACAGTGCACGCCGTTGTACTCCCCTCAACGTACAACACACCGAAGCAGGAACCGGACGAACCGCAGCAAAACCCCACCGCAGAGAAAAAGCTTCACTCAGACAAAGACCCCATTGACCGCACCACCAAAACTCCCTGAATTTTGTTGACCAAACTGGGCCACACCAGTCTCCATCCTACTAAGCCTACTAAATTCCCCCTACAAAAAAACAAAGTTTTTTTTTTTTTTTTTTTGGTGAAAATAAAATATAGAAAATAAACTCTATATAACACACAAACACACATACATATATTCATGCAAAGCAAAATTTAGGCAGCTCCATTTCACTCTCCCATAAATTATACTATCAAAATTCAAAATGTATAATGCTAATGCGAAAATGGACATGATGTGGGCCGAGAAGGGCCCGAACGGAGAGCTGCCGCTGCCGGAAAGCCCGAGAGGGCCCATGGAGTTTCTGTCGCGGTCGTGGAGCGCCTCCGCCCACCACCTCTCCAAGGCCCTCACCCCCGCCGCCGCCTCCAAAACCGTCGCCGCCGCCGCCGCCATACCGGAAAACCATGCCGGCGAGGAAGACGACGCCGCCAAGATCGCCGGCAACACCTTCTCCTTCGCCTCCACCGCCACCTCTCAGCTCATCCTCGAACGAATTATGTCTCAATCGGTGCGTGTTTTTTTAAATAATTCGTGTAATGATACATTTTATTATTATTATTATTAATTTTTTAATAAGCGAGTACTCTTCTTTTTCCCTAGGTTTGCTTTTTTCTTTAATAAAATAACATTTTTGTTCCATAGGAGATTTCGCCGCTCACATCGGGGAGGCTCTCGCATAGTAGCGGGCCGTTGAATTGTCTCACCGAGGAAACCGAGTCGCCCCCGATTTCGCCCTCGGACGAGTACGAGGACGTCGTTAAGGTAATTTACGCGATTCCTTTGTTGCAAATCGTATTTTAGTGTTTTTTATGTGGCCTTATGATAATTGTCATTTGATTGAATTTTGGTTTATGTGTTAGTGGTAATAATGTGACACACATTCATGATTAGTCAATGATTTGGTTTTAAAATAAAAATTTAGAACACAAGGCCGCCATAATATTTCAGCTTTCACAACGTATACTATGCAATAAAGTGAAGAAACATATAATGCTTTTGTCACTTTCGATATTTTACTTTTGTTTCTTTGCAAAAATGCTTTAGCCGTCCCAAAACTCCCCTTTTTGACTTTTATAAACGCTCACATAAAACACACACACACATTAAGCAAATGGATTACTTTGAATATTATACTTTAACCAAAGCTACTGCAAAATTGGAATTTAAAGAAGATTTAAAGTAGATAAAGATCATTTATGGATAATTAATCAAGGAAGCAACCAAGCTTTTTGACTGTTCAATAACAAAATTTTGCCTTTAAAGGAAAGACAGGTACAAACCTCAAGAAACCGCAAAATTTCACAGCCCTTTATTTCAATTTTCTAGATATTATCACATTGTGGTATCTTTGGTATATAATGAAACTATTTCAAGAATCATATAGTAGAGAGAAAAGAAAAAAAGTGAAATTTTATCTGCATTAATTCCTTCCATATATAAACAAAAATTGTTAATAAATTCAGGGAAAAAAACAGCTGGTTGAGTGCATAAATGGTCATACTGATTTCTTCTGGTATTAAATAATCTCCAAGTTATTGATTGGCACAGATTCCCCAGAAGAAGAAAAAAAAAGTTTTTTTTTTTTTTTTCTTCTCTTTTTTCAATCTGTTTAGAAACTACTGCCACTGATTTTGCAGAATTGGCCTATCCCTTTTTATGATAACTGAATTTCATCTATTACTCTTTACCCTTTTCATCTTCTGATTTCATTTTTCTTGATCAACATTTACTTCACCGTCACACCATAATTCCATTTATACTATAACATACAAGGCTCCTCATTTAAATCAATGTCTTCCCACTTTTTCTACTTTCATCCAATATTTTCACTTTTTTTAACACCTCGGAATGCGTTCTCTATCTTATCTCCTCCTTTTTATTTCATCAAGAGGAAGTAACACATTATTTACACCAACTTGTATTTTCACAAGATTTTTAATTTTGTGCAACAATAATGTCATGAAAATTTGTCCAATAGGTACAACTAAATTAAAGAACCTACCTAGTTATATCACTAGTTAATCATGTGAAAATAACAAATTCTAACTACTAACTAGCATTGTCATCTTATAAATTAATTTTTCCATTCACCACATGCATGTCACATAAATGTTGGTTATATACTGCACAAAATACTTCTTCCATCCCAATTGTATCACGCTCATTTTCTTTTTTCGAATGTCTCATATATTTATGTTAGTTTTCATAACACGTAACAATTTTTCATTTATTCACTAATATTACCTTATTTAATTTGATTCATAAACAATTAAAAGATATATATATATTTTAAAAAAAAAACAATTACTTATGTATGATTTTCTTAAATCCATGCCAAAATGATATTACAATTTTTACATGCTTATTATGCCAAAATATTTTATATCATTAATTATTAATCCATGCTAATTAATTGATCACTGCAGTATTTACGAGCAAACAACACGCTGCAACCCTTATTCACCGGCACTCCCCGCGCCGGCGCTGCCGGCGTCGGCGGCGCCAACACCCCCGGCGGCAAGACGGTGGGGCGGTGGCTGAAGGAGCGGCGCGAGAAGAAGAAGGAGGAGACCCGCACCCACAACGCCCAGCTCCACGCCGCCGTCTCCGTCGCCGGCGTCGCCGCCGCCATCGCCGCGATCGCCGCCGCCACCGCCGCCTCCTCCTCCAACGGCGCCAAGGACGAGCACATGGCGAAGACCGACATGGCCGTCGCCTCCGCCGCCACCCTCGTCGCCGCCCAGTGCGTCGAGGCCGCCGAGGCCATGGGCGCCGACCGCGACCACCTCCTCTCCGCCATCAGCTCCGCCGTCAACGTCCGCTCCCACGGCGACATCTCCACCCTCACCGCCGCCGCCGCCACCGCCCTCCGCGGCGTCGCCACGCTCAAAGCCAGGGCCCTCAAAGAGGTCTGGAACGTCGCCGCCGCCGTGCCGGTGCCGGCGGACCGTGGGCCGAGCTTGGGCAATCGGAAGAATCACACCAACTCCAACTCCACCTCCAGCAGCAACAACTCCGGCAGCTACTGCGAGGAGCTCGTGCCGGAGGAGAATTTCCTCGCCGCCTGCAACCAGGAGATGCTCGCCCGAGGCACCGAGCTCCTCAAACGGACCCGGAAGGGCGACCTCCATTGGAAAGTCGTCTCCGTTTACATCCACCGCAGTGGAAATGTGAGAAGCATAAACAGGCTGTTATGTTATTTTTTCTTCGTAGCTAGCTCATTCCCTCCCCTGCAGGTGATGCTTAAGATGAAGAGCAGGCATGTGGGGAACACATTCACCAAGAAGAAGAAAAGTAAGGACACATTGACCTATAAGTTTATCTTGATTTCATCGGGATTCAATTTTTGTTGTCTGGTGTGCAGATGTGGTAGTGGATGTACTGAAGGAGATGGCGGCGTGGCCGGGGAGGCACCTATTCGAGGACGGGGAGCAGCGCCGGTACTTCGGGTTCAAGACGGAGGGGCGGGGCGTGGTGGAGTTCGAGTGCCGGAACGCGAGGGAGTACGAGATGTGGACGCAGGGCGTGTCGAGGCTTCTATCGATGGTGGCGGAGAGGAAGAGGAGGCACTACAAATAGCTAGTAGCATATAATTGCATAATGACACTTTTCTTCTCATGTGTATTATTATTAGAATTGTGACCTTTTAGCTTGTTTCGATAGGATTTGGAAGTAGTAATTAATTAAGTTTGTGAGGTTGTGTTAGTGTTGCAAACTCTTTAACCATCTAGTCAAATGTGCTCAACTCATATACAACTATAAGGTAATAGATCAATGCTTGGAAGATTAGAAGTCTAAGGTAAAAATCAAGAAAGAGATCATCACTTACCACTTACAAAAATGAAGTGATGAGACTAAAATTCAAGGTGAATTGGCCCATCGAGATGAGGTTGATGGCCATGTAGAGAAGGCCCATTAAATATTGGGCTCTTTTGGACCACCCACAATAGTTGGAATTTTCTAAGTTATATAACAATAGTTGGAAAGAAAATTAATTAATATAGGCTACTCATATTATATTAGTCCAAATGGGAAAATCAAGATACAAGACAAGATGCTTCTAATTAAGTTCTACCAAATCTAGGTATTAATCATATATACTTTGATTAAAACATGCAGATTAGGTAGTTTGAAAGTGCACTCAACTTGGGATTACAAACAAAATTGCTGTTTGTACATAAATTCTGCATATCTGACGTGTCATATCATTTTCCATTTCATTAACTAGTAGATAAATATATATACTCTCTAACAACCAAGAAGTTGACTTAGACTTGCGAGAGAATCTTAAATCACTATAACAAATTTAGATAAGTGAAGTACTATTTCTTAAGGCTATGTACTCTTTGGGCTCCGTTCTCCTTGATGAATAAATTATCATGGAAAAATGAGGGAAAAGAGAACATTCACCCTTTAAATTTTTCCTTCTTTTCCATCTCCTTGTCTAAAAAAGAGAATTTTACTCTTTCTTCCTCCTCCTTTTCACTCCAATGGAAGGAAAATCTTATCACTCCTTATAGATGAGATAATATTTTCCATCCATTGAAATGAAAAGGAAGAGGAAGAAAGATCTCTTTTTTAGACAAGGAGATGGAAAAGAAGGGAAAATTTAAAGGGTGAATGTTTTATTTTCCCTCATTTTCCTATGATAATTTATCCATCAAAGAGAACGAAACCTTATAGATACATGTGCAAGACATAATTATATATATATAATGAGTAAGGATATGCTGCACAACTAATATGAGCGCTTCCGTGAGCGCCGTGAGCGCCAATCCTAATCAGCAACTGTTTTAATTTTTCCATATTTTCTCTCGCTTCTCTCTCCTCTCTCTCTTTATAACTTTTCTCTCACATACCTGCTCCCCCATTTTCTTTCTTATCTCTGCAATTTACCCAATTTTCTCTCACTTTTTTTTCCTCTCACTTGTGTGTCCCGCTTATACATCTCCTTCCTTCTCCCTTTTTTTTTACAACTCTTAAAAATTTATTATTTGTTTCTCTTCAACTTAACCACTCTCACATAGCTATTCTTCCTTCTTCCCTTCTCGTCTTTGGCTTTTTTCCATCTCTCTTACATGACATTCCTAATTAGCATTTTTCTTTAAAAAAATTCTTTATTATTTTCTTTAGTTTCTCTTCCTTCTCTGCCACTTTCTTCTCAACCCAAAATCTCCATCCACCACTCCCCTCCAAAAACAAAACAGCTTGAATTAATTATAAAAGAGAAGCCAAGTGAAAGGCCCAAACCAATCAATTTGATGTTAAATTTTGTTAAGTGGATTATGAATGGAAATTTCCTGTGTTCATAAAAATTCGAAAAATCAAAATTGTTGGGTTACAGAAGATTATTAATTCAAGGTTCAACAATCCGTAATTCACAAATGATCAATAAGAAAAAAAAATTTAGAGAAACGAAGAAAAAAAATTTAAGAGTTGTAAAAATAAGGAGAACGAAGGAGATGTAGAGAGAAGAAAGAGAAAGGGGGAGAAGGTATGTGAGAGAAAAGTTGCAGTGAGAGGAGAGTGAATCGAGAGAAATTAACGGAAGAATTAAAAGAAGATGCTGATTAGGATTGGCGCTCATATTAGTTGTGCAGCATATCTTTCTCTCTCTATATATATGGGAGGAGAGGTCACACCACCTAAATTTCTAAAAGCTTAATGTATAAAATATCCGCATCACTAGTAAACAAAAATTATATATATATATATATATTCTGGCAGAACCAATGACTCAAAAACGGAACTAAATCACTCACCCAAAAACTCCTAATTTTCTTTCGAGGGTATGTGTTCGACCCAAAAGCTTTCTTCCTGTTTATGAGGTCAGTCTCATCCCCAGGTACACCATTCTCCTGATTGGATTTCAATTTTTCAGCCAATCCTCTAACCTGGCCCAGACAAAACTAATGAAATAAGGATGACACGCGATACAAATAAAAAGCAATATGAGTAGAGATGGATTGCATTGAACTTGCCCCTCCATTTTCCTGCAAAAGAGAAAGATCATGCTCCGTGGATATTGCAACTAGTTCTTCTGAGCTGATGCCAAACCCAACTATACCGCCACTAAAAACTAGTACAAGGTTTGTAACAAAAAGAATATATCAGAATATGATGACATTGCAACCAAGAATAATAGAATAAGAACTCGAACCAGCAATACTACAGTTCCCACTTCCCACATAAGCTTAATGAACAATAAGGAATTTATTATGTACAAAAAGAATTACCAGGTCGTTTACCGAGTCGTCCTGAGCCAGCCTCTTGGAACAACCTGGCACTCTGGTCGAGTAACTAAGGATTAACAGTTCATTACTTATCTAATCAAAAATGAGAAAGAGTAATCTCTACCCTTATGACTTGAGCATGTGTTCTAATCTTATTTATTAATTGCCTCTTATCTTCTTCCTTATCCAAGTCCAATGTGTAACGATATCGCCGTGAAGCATTTAGGACAAGTGCAGCTTGCTGAAACAAACACGGATTAAGAAATTTATTATTAGAATTTACTGGTAATACCAAGCTTTAGCATGAAAACCAAACAGAAAAAGAAAAAAAAAATCCACCTAAATCCATATAAATATTACAGCAAATTATTGATAGTAATTAACTAAAGTTCAAAAGTAGTTTGCCCGGTGCAGAAGTACCAGCGACATGAGAATAAGCAAATCAAAGGAGATCCACTACCAACAATGCCCTGCTTAGTACATGTGAAGGAGAATCAAACCATGAAAATACTGAGTCCCGCCAATACAACCTTCCCCAACAAATTCAAGAAACTCTTGCCAAAGAGAGCCATCACTTCCACATCGTTAGAGGAGAAAAAAGGAAAGAACCTGCCAATCCATCTCCACTTTCCTAAGGGGATGTGTAATCTGAGCTAGCAACTGGACAAAATGAGCAAGAGATAACCAACCACTAGCTACAACTTAATAATTACTGCACTAGATAATCAAATCAAATAGTTTTATCCTATAACCACTCAGTTTTGTGCAAGTGCAATAGTGAGCAGAAAAAGGTGAGGTTGATTGCCATACATGTATTTGAGATTTTGGGACTGGAACAACCATTGGTAAGACCTTTTTATGTTCATGTTAGGATATTAGCCAGTGCAAACGCTGTACTTCAACCAGTCAGCAATATTCAAAATTTGCACTTTTTTATGCTAAACCAAATAGATCTAAACTATATTACATTAGGTTATTGAGTATGAAATGCTAAAAAGCTCTAATGAGTTTGCTTTTGAACATATGGGAAAGGGGAACTACCCCACATAGAAGATACAAATGTAGTTAAACAGCAAAACTTGATATTGATTCAACTATGATCTTGAAAAAAAACATAGAAGGACATTCTTTAACATGCAAAAGGGGAAGACAGTCTCCTCACCAGATTATTTTCTCTGAAAATAGCATCTTCTACAATGAACGAAAAATCCTCAATCGTGATCGTCTTTTACTGTTGATGTTATCTATCTTTGGTGGAGGTTATTATATGATGAGTAATTAGATTTCCTCCTGCCCTTCTTAAATCTTATATACAGCAATTTTAGGTTGAGCAGTTTACATAGGTAAATAATATCTATTCGTACATGGACTTTTGGGAGTAATATAACTCAAAGGCAGATAGTTGGTGAACAAGACATTATTAGGCAATAAGGATAAATCATTTATTAGAAAACCAAACACACAAAAAAGAAACAGAAAAGACAGAGGGAGGATGAGGAAGTAGAAGAATTTGGCTTGTTATATACCCTGCTCAACCACATTTGAGTATTTGACCGCCTTAATAACAATGGCCATAGGAAAGAAAATACATCTGAGATGATTATTGTAGCTTGCTTAAGATAGCATCATTAAAAAACAATTATCTACCACACAAGTAATAACTAATAACTGCTTAAACTTAATGTCAACCTATATAACAATGCACCATCACAAATGGCAGTGCCTAAATGGGAGGAAAAGAGGCTCCAAATGAGAATGTCCGATTGAATTTCTCAGGTATCACTCTTTTACCACTCATTCAGGAAATCTGATGTGTTTACAATGATATTATGAAATGCTTAATGCACAGTGGAAAAGGTTTAAGCAGTAAAGACAATCTCAAAATTAGTTGGTGAACAATGATAGAGTAAAGGTGATTGAGAAAAGGAAAAAAAAAAGAATGAACTAGAACTCCACATGCAGAGGCCTCCAGCAAGATGCTTGTCCCGAAACAATAATAATCTCCAAAGATGTCCCACCCTAACTCAGAAAAAACTAACTAAAGATCTAAGAACATGAGACCCAAGTAAATAGCTTGGAGACCACACAAAGCCATCTTTCATTTGATGCCAACCCTAAATCACTTAAACCCATGCTGTATGGTGATCACAGAAGAGATTGTCTATTTCTGCACAAGTTTCTGGTGCTAAAGAACTCCTCAGCAAGCATCAAAGCGCAGGGGCCTTTGTTGGGAGAGGCACAGCCAAAACAGCATCTAGAGGAGCAAAATCAACCACGTCAACTGCAGAAGCAGGCTGTGCTGATGTTGTCATGAGGGCTTCACTTCTCCAAATATGAAATCATAGCTTCGCCAGGATGGCGTCATCTTTTGGTCCAGGTCGGACCAATTGATAGAGTAAAGCTGTAAAGGTCATTGAGAAAAGAAAAACGACTGACAGAACAGAACGAAATAGAACTCCTCTTGCGAGATGTCCCAAAAGAATAGTGTCTCCAAAGATGTCTAAAAATATCATACTATTTACAAACGCTAAGAAACTAGACCGACAAAAGTTATTTGTGTTGGAATATTCCGGGTGTTTAAATTTATTATTGTGAACTTTTTTCCTCGGAATTTTCCATGTTAAATTTTTATATTGATGATTGATTGTGTTTGTTTTTATCTTCTTCTTATTTTTGTTCTTTTGTTTCTCCCAAAATCGAATGGAGAATTGATTTCCCGTCCACATATTAAGGCAGTCATAGCAAAGAGATGGCATTTCAGTTTTCTTTGCGAGCCTGTATCGCAAGACTATTCACTTCTCATCAACACACATTTCAAGAACCTTCAGAGGCATAATACCAAATCACTCGATGAGAATAACTCAACCGAAGCACAAAAAAACAGAAGGAAAAGGCAAAAAAAACAACTTACAATAAAGCGATCATCGAAAAATGAAATAGTAACAAAAAACAGAAAATAAAATCAGAAAGTAACCAACCAATGCGGCGGACTTACCCTCCACTTGCGCAGCCGGAGCCCCGCAGCACTCATCATACTCCCAATGTCGTACGATCCAGCGCCGTCGTCTTCATCCTCTGAATAATCGGGGCTACTAATCCCTGCTTCGAGGTCCAACTCCTCCTTTAACTTGATTTGCTCAGACATACTCAATTCTCTCGCTAATTCCGCTTCTTAGTCGAACGAGAGATGACAACTCCTAATCTTCTCAAGCACAATGCTTGAAAATAGGGCAAAAGATAGCATAAATTACTCCACTATTTCTAGCAAACTGATAACATTACCTCGAAAATAATACAGAGCGCGTGAAGGCGGAACACGTGTGGAAAGTTAGAAAATGCTACCCCCATTTCCCATAGTGGAGGTTCGTACTGATTGATTGACCGTCGAGGAAGGAGCAAAGAAAGAAAAAACAAGAAATAGCCTCGAAATTTCATATAAAAAGCATTGCCTTTTTCGACATCTTTTGTGTGTGGTGAGGTGCATGGGACTTCGCGTGAGGTAGGCGCGATTTTTGTATTTCAAATACTAGCGCGAGGCACTCAACAGTCAACTATTTACATTAACTTTTAAAAGGGCAGGACATATCTAGTTAGAATAAAATTATTTTTAGGTTAAATAACACTTAGCACTCCAACGTATTTGACTTTTTACGTTCGTATCCTAACGTAAACATAATAACAAATCAGACCCTAACGTTTTAAATGGGTTCATATTAATGTCCTGATCGCCTGAATCGGGCCCGTTATGCATACGTGGCACACCGGAAATACACGTCATCCTCAAATCTCACTAGTTTGTCTAGATGGCA